>JAOTRH010180875.1:0-12008 GCA_034768845.1 Heliamphora exappendiculata | reverse complement strand
CCACAAACATACAAGCATGCATATGATGTTGGTCGTACTCAAATTTTCATCGAGCAGCGTACGTACCCCTTTTGTTAGGGATCAGACTAGAACGTAGTTCATGGGATAAAAATGCAAAGACGATGCCTGACAAGTATAATGCAATGCGAGTCAGTTTATGGTCATGATAAGGACCAACAAGTCAGTTTAGGGTCATGAGGAGGATCGAGTCAGTTTTAGGGTCATGAGCAAGACCGATGAGTCAGTTTAGGGTCATGCGGAGGATAGACAAGTCAGTCAGTCTAGGGTCACGAGGAGGATCGAGTCAGTTTAAGGTCATGAGGAGGACCAACGAGTTAGTTTAGGGTCATGAGGAGGACCGACGAGTCAGTTTAGGGTCATAAAGAGGACCGAGTCGGTTTAGGGTCATGAGGAGGATCGACGAGTCAGTTTAGGGTCATGAGGAGGAGGAGGACAGAGTTAGTTTAGGGTCATGAGGAGGACCGACGAGTCAGTTTAGGGTCATGAGGAGGACAGAGTCAGTTTAGGGCCGAGTTAGTTTAGGGTCATGAGAAGGATCGACGAGTCAGTTTAGGGTCATGAGGAGGACCGAGTTAGTTCAGGGTCATGAGGAAGACCGAGTCAGTTCAGGGTCATGAATAGGACCGACGAGTCAGGCATCAAATTGATAGGTTAAATCAAGATCTAAGAATGCGGGGCTTAGAATTAGGCTTACCGGATTTGAAATATTCAGAAGTCAAGTTATGGCTGAAAATTTTGATTTATCGGGAAGAAAGATTGAGAATTCAAAGGTCGAGTTAAGATCTAAAAATTCGAAACGAAGCAGGGGATAAAAATAATTGAAAGCCATGTTATGGTTTAAAATTAAATTTATCGGGAAGGATAACCACAAATTAATAAGTCGAGTTAAGACCTGAAAATTTGGGATGAGGTATGAGATTAAAAATAATTAAAAGTCAAATTTATGGCTTAAAATTAAATTATACGGAGTGGAATCATTGCAAAAAGATTGAGCAACAGGAATAAAATTTGAAGGAAATCATTGTTTGAAAAACAAAATTTATAATTAAATTTTTTTTTTCAAATTGCACTCAAAATAACATATTTATTTATGTATTCTTAAAGATTATTTTTGCTAATATAGTGCATATAAAAGGAAAATAAAACACCGGCACCAAATAATGAAACTAAAAACGCCCAAATGCCCCCTTAAAAACCCCAAAACGTCATAAAAGAAAATTGATACGATGTGAATTCAGACAACCTGGTGGTCTCTAGAAGGAAACCCCTATGACATGGCGGCCACTAGGTAAAAACCGTTCCGACATGGCAATCGTCGTGTGCCTTTTGGGAAACCTGGCGGCCGCTCACTTTGGAAGCTTAGACCGCCAACTTGAGACGCGCACCAGGCCCTTTAAGGCGCGCGGGGTGGCCTCATTCTCTCTCTAGCTCTTGTTCTCTTAAACTTTCTTCTAAGCTCATAAGCTTTCTCTTGCTTTCTTGCTTCTTGTCTTTTGACTTTCGCGAGATGTTTACCCTCCCATTTGTGATCCCATTCCTCTTCATGGCGGGCTAGGGCTCGAGAGATGAGGATTCGGGGGCACGACGAGACCCTTCCGCTAATGGGGGTACTTCCACGCTGCCCACTGTTGCAATGGATGCTCTAGTACTCGAGGCGGAGCTTGCCTCCCGTCATGTTGCTGAGGAGGCGCGAGCAGCGGTTGCAGATGCTGCTGCTGAGGCCGCGGTGGCTGATTTCTTGGATCCCGATGCTGGAAATGGCCGTTCGGCACCTTTCGACCCGCACACCTATGCTCCTCTACCTCATCACGTGGTTCCACGTGAGATGAGACGTTACGAGCCTCCGAATGACGTGGTTGCTGCCGATGTTCTTCTGCGAGAGCTCGATCACCACATGTCTCGTCGACGCCCATCGGCAAGTATTCTATCCCTACTGTTTCAATACCAAAGCATTAAATATCTCAAACGTAAACGCATGCCTAAGATCCCCCATATGATGATGATTATGATGATGAATGATTGTTTATTTTGATGTGTTTGATGATGATGATAATTATGTGATAATGATTTATGGGATTTGAGCTTAACTTATGCACTTATGCGATGGAGATTAAAACAGTAGGGACATTAGAATCTTTTAAACAACCAACAAAAGAGGCGATTATTTTAGCAAAAATCTCAAAATAAAAGCCTTAAGTTTTTGTTATTATTTTGAGAAAAACACAAATCTAGGAAGGAAAATCTTTGTTCTAATTTTTTTGGGGGCATGAAAACTAAAAGGGGTAATTTTTATAAAAAAATCCAAAAATTTTCTAGAAATTAGGGTAAAGGAATTTTCCAAAGTCTTAAAAAACTAAGGAAAAATTTCTAGAAAATCTAGAAAATTTTAGAAAATCCTAGGGAAATCTTGGAAAATTTTCAGAAAATTTAGGAAAAATTTTAAGAAATCTGAAAAACCCTAGAAAGTTAAGAAAAAAGTAGGAACATTAAAGAAAATTTTGAAGAATCCTAAAAAATATTAGAAAATTCTAAAGATTTTATGAAGATTGGGATAAATTTTTAAAAACTCCTAGAAACTTAAGAAATATTTTCAAAAATCCTAAAAATTGAGAAAATTATTTTTAGAAAATTAAGGCAAAAAGGGGGCCAAAACACAATAGTTTGTTTTTTTTTTTTAAAGAAAACTAAATGGGTGATTTTCAAAAAATCTAGAAAATTTAGGGGCAATTTTGTCAAAATCCTAAAATTTGAGGCAAACTTATTACGAACTTTAGAAATTTAAGGGGCAATTTTTTTTTTGGAAATCTAGGAAATTCCAAAACTACTTTTAGGAAGATTTTTTTTTTAGAAAATCCTACAAAAGCTTAGAAATTTGAAGAAAATTTAGAAAATCCTAGAAATTTAAGAAAATTTTTAAGACGATGTTAGAAAATTCTAAAAATTTGAAGAAAATTTCTGAAAATTTCTTTTAGAAAAATTTTAAGAAAATCCAAGAATTTTAAGAAAATGTTTAGAAAATACTACATATTTGAGGAAAATTTTGAAAATTTTGAGAAAATCCCAAAAATTTGAGAAAATCCTAGAAATTTGAGAAATTTCATGAAGATTTTTGTTTGTTTTTTTTCTTTTGTTTTTTTGTTTTGTTTTATTTTTTGTTTGTTTGTTTGTTTTTTTGGAAAGAAGGTTTGACACAAAATGATAAAAGTTCACCTGATGCGCCCGAACTTAGGATTATCAAGATATGCAGAAATCACTAATCTAGGGCTAAGTTGCCTAGTTTTCTAGGGTTTGAAAATAACTGAAGGACCGTCACCTAGGGTTTGAATGATTTGCTTGATTTATTAGGGTTATCCGCTGCACGTGTCATGTGTTTCATTTGCTCTTTATGTATCTTTTGTTTCTCTCTTCTTTACAGGCTGGTCACTATATCCGAGGCTTCGGAGGTTCAGCCTCCGGTGAGGTGTTGAAGTGGTATGATGCCCTCCCGGCTTCTAGCCGGGCTTATATCGACGCCTTCGGCTTTGCTCGCTTCATACCCTTGTTTGATAGGACGAGCAACGACCAGGTATGGTTGACGGCACCTGGCCGAGCAGTGGTGGGATACCACCAACACCTTTTATTTCACTACATTCGAGGCCACCCTGATGCCACTGGATTTTACCCTTATTACTGGCATCCGGGTTGGAGGAGCTCCCATCCCGTTTGATCCGACCATTGCCGATTCTACCGATGCATTGATGCACTTTCTCGGGGCCATTCCAGCACAGATGGACAGAGACCGAGTTCGATACACCTTGTTTTTTGACCCTTTCAGACACTTCCAGTGCACCAAACCCCGCTACTACGAGTGGGTTGCCCGGGAATTCTTGATGTATATGTTTGGTACCTCCTTATTTTTGAACAAGGAGAATACCGTACATTTTCACTACCTGGGTGCCTTGGCTCGTCTTGACCTGGTGGCATCTTTTGACTAGGGAGGAGCTGCTCTCGCCACCCTGTACAGCTTCATGAGGACTCTCACTCGGTTCCCCCAGGAGCTCAGAATCGGGGGATACTGGAGGGTTTGGGAGGTATGATTTAGTTTCTTTAATCTTCCATTCATTTCTGTTATCTGTTATCCACTATCTTCTTACTAAGATGTCCTGGCGAACTCTGCGATAAATCCTCTGGTCATTCCTCGAGTAGCCCGGTGGTCCCGAGGGTTGAAGGGGAAGAAGGCCAAAGGGAAAAACCTTGACCGATTTTGGGTGTCTTTGGACCGGCTGACCCCCGACCAGGTATCTTTATTTACTATTCAATACACTACTTTCTTTATTATACTACTTACTATAATGTTCACTGTGCTGCACCGCACTGTTCTTCATTCCGTTCACTGTACTGCACTGTACGCTATTCATCATATTGTATGTCTTATTGTTCCTTTGCATTGTACTGTACTTTGAATTGTCGCAGGTCCACTAGGATGTCAGGAAGGGGGTAGAGGATCAGGCCGGCATGGATCTGATGCGTAGCCGCGACATTGCTACGAGGCGTATCTTGCTAGAGGGCCCATTTGGGCAGGAGTACTATCTGGGAGAGCAAGTGGTTCGCCAGTCGCTCAGCCTGGATCACTTTCATATCCTAGTGGTTTCTCCGACCTGTATGCGTCGGACTGAGGATCTGAGCCGGGTCAACCTTCTGCTGGAGACAGAGGGGACCCCAGCTATGGAGTTGCTCGTATCGGAGGAGGCAAGCACCAGAGGATGAGGAAGCTGGTGTTGGTGCAGTTGCCGGTGCCAAAGCGGGAGCTGCTGCTATTGGAGCTGCTGCAGGAGATGCCACTGCTGCTGGAGGTGCACGGGGGATGAGGGTTCTAGAGATCTCGTAGGATGTCTAGACCATGGTATATGGCATCCCATTCCCTCTGCCAGTTCCTATTCCACCGTCATCGGAGTTTAGGGCTGACATCGGCCAGGTTTGTCTTTTACCTTTCCTTCAGCTACTTATTCATTTATTTACTCATTTCACTTGAACTGCTCTCTTCTTTGCAGATCAAACATACTTGGCTAGACCGTACCATGCTGATGGTTACTAGTTTGAGAGCTCTGGTCCGGCAGATGGATGCCTCGATGCGAGCAGCCGAGTTGCTTTCACGCCTGTGGCTATTGTAAGTAGTTTTCATATCCTTTTTGGTTTCTTCTGTACCCTTTATTATTATTCTGTTATGAGTTATACTCCTCTTCCTGGCAGCTACCAGCTCCAGCTACAGTCATTGTACCGCCGCAGGCTCTGGTTTGGCCTCCTGTTCTGGCCCCAGCTCCTACTCGAGGCTATAGATCCCGGGTATCTTCTCGGGCTCGTTCCAGAGGGTCGGTCTCATCTGCTCGAAGCCGATCCAGAGTTGTTTATTCCTCTGACAGTGACGACGGCCTCTTCGAGGACGACAGCTCGGTGGAGGCCAGTTGTTCTCGTCGAGTCTGCTCGAGGCATTTATGAGAGAGAGAGAGCTCCCCCTCCCCTTTTTCTTTGTTATTTCTACTCCGATACATTCACTCTTTATAAGTCCTTGGTTTAACATATTTTTATTTATCTGCTTCATGGAAATGTGTGCCGCAGTTTGACATATTGACATACACTTACTTGATCCATGGGCCTGTGTGCCCTAGTTTACTGTTTTATTGGGCCTAGGTGCCCGAGTTATACTTTGATACATTCTACTACTTTTTGATGCATTTCGGGGCCTTCGTTCCATTTATTGCCTTATATTCATCTGCTTGTATGGTTCTCTTTTACTTTACTGCTCAAATTGTCATGGGTGCGTAGTTCAAATGCCACAGCAAATACAGGTCACATAAACTGCAAATTATCCCATACTCGCCATGTTCAAACATGGCGGTCTCCATAATATAACATAGCGATCGCCATTTTCCAAAAATGTCTACTTGGCGATTGCCCATTTTAACATAACGGTCGCCCGATCAAAGGAATGATGCCACTGTACTATGCTTTTTGGAGTTAGCGATCGCCAGTTTCAACCTTATAAGTATAGCCCTGGAGGCCCCATTTGCTATTTCTCTGACTCGGATGGCTTCTTCTCTTTCTCTATGGATTGAAGCATTTTCCCACATTGAATTTTTGAACTTCTCCCCATTTAGCTTGAATTCCCTTTTCTCACTGAGGGCCATGGAGATTAATAGTCCCTTATTATCGCTGCTACTCAACCGTGGGATCTGCAATCTCACGTCTTTCGATTTAGCCTTGAAGAACGCTGCCCTACTGTAGAGGAATTTGTTGCCATATTGGACTTGACCCCGTGGAATTCTGTTATCGTCCCCACCCCTTTTCTCTCGGCTTGGCAACAAGTGATGCAACTCTACGATTTGTCTAAGATGGAGGCTTCTCGTCTGACCACGGGTGACTGTCTTTACATTCCCTGGATTATTGATAGGTTTTGCCCTACCAGTGACCTTAGTAACCTTGGTTTTCAGTTACAGCGAAGCTATGCGCTTTGCTTCTGTCTTCTTGCTCAGTATCTGCTTATTCCTTCTGACGGGCGAGTTAGCTGTGCCCTGGTTCGCATTGCTGGTCAGATGTGGATGGGGAAAGACTTTGTGCCCCTGGTTTTGGCCGAGACATTGCTGGGCTTGGACGCTGTTCATCGTGGCGAAACCACCACCTTTGTTGGCAGCCCTTTACTTATCTAGGTGAGCTAAACATCTTCCTCTGTATCAAGTCCATTATCATACAGCAAATCTCCTTATCTAAGATGCCGGGTCTTGACCTTGTTATTGAATGCTCTAGCTATCCTCCTTTGATAACCTTGTACATGAAACAGAGCTTGCAGTCTTCTTTCATCAAACATGAGCAACTCTTCCATCTGGTTCCTCTGCCATTCTACTTTTGAGATATTAGCATCCGCCACTATTCTTAGTGAGGGAATTTCCACTTCAATGGAGAATACGGCTTCAATCCCATACACTAGAGAGTATGGCATTATTTCTGTTGAAGTTTGAATTGACGTTCGGTATCCCCAAAGTGCAAATGGTAGATGTTCCGGCCAATCTTTGTGTGAGTTGATTATCTTTTATAGAATTTTCTTGATATTCTTGTTTGCTGCCTCGACTGCCCCGTTGGTCTACAACCGATATGGTGAGGACTTGTGAGCCACTATTCGGTATTCCTTGAAAAGATCTACGACCTCCCCTTAGAAATGTGAGTCATTATCTGAGATGACCTCATGGGGAATTCTGTACCGTCAAATGATATTTTTCTTGATGAACTTAGCAACATGGGAGGCTTTCAATACTGAGTAGGAAGCTTCTTCCACCCACTTGGTGAAATTGCCGATGGCCACTAAGATAAACTCATGTCCATTGGATGCCTTTGGTGTTACCCTGCCAATCACGTCGATGCCCCATACTGACAACGACCATGGTGACGTCAAGTTGTACAACTGAGACAAGGGAATGTGCATGAATTTGCGTAAATCTGGCACTTATGGCACCTCCATACGAACTGTATACAATCTATCTCCATCGTCATCTAAAAATACCCTTGTCGTAGGATCTTCTTGGCTAACATGTTACCACTCATGTGTGGCCCACAGACTCCAGCGTGTATCTCTTTCATCAGCTCTTGGCCCTCTTCAATGTTTACACACAGCTTGTTGACCCCAAAATGTCCTTGTTTGTACAGTCTACCACAAAAAATGACAAACTGCACAGATAGTCGTCGTATTACCCTTTTGTCCTTTTTACTGGCAAACTTGGGATATTCTCCTTTCCCTATAAAGTTATAAATGTCAAAGTACCATGGAAGGCCATCAACGCTTTCTTCAATGGCGATTGTTATCTCATAAGCCGGCTTCCTCTTTTGCTCAATTATCAAGGGCCTCATTTGGGCTCCGGGTGGTATGTCAATCATGGATGCTAGGGTGGCCAGTGCATTGGCGAACTTATTCTGCAGTCTTGGTACATGGGTGAAGATCACCAGTTCAAAGCACGGTATCAGCTTCTCTAGCTCCTGATGGTAGAGAATCAATGTCACGTCCCTGACCTTCCATTCTCCTCTAGCTTGTGAAACCACTAGTGCTGAGTCTCCGATGACTTCCAGCTTCTTTGCCCCTAGTTCTAAGGCTGCCTCTAATCCAGCTAAACATGCTTCAAACTCAGCCTGATTGTTGGTGACTTCAAAATTGAGTTTTAATGGTAAGGGGACATGCAATTCGTCGGGAGTGATAAGGAGGACTCCTATATTTGTAGCCATATTGATTGGATGTGCCATCAAAATATAGAGTCCATTTGTCATCCCCAACTTTCATTAGTTGTTTCTCAGGAAACTGAAACTCCGTGTCTTCACCTCCTTCAATTGGTTGATCGGCTAAGAATTCTGCCACTGACCTACCTTTGATTGATTTTTAGGTGACGTACTTTAGATCGAACTCAGATAATAACAGCAACCATCGGGCTAGACTTCCTGTTAGTGCTGACTTTTCCAACAGATACTTCAACGGGTCCATCCGAGAGATGATGTTCACTGTGAAAGACAGCATGTAATGCCTCAGTTTTTGGAAAGCCCAAACCAAAGCCCAACAGGTCTTCTCTAATGGTGTATTTCGTATTCCTGACCCAATCATCTTCTTGCTTAAGTAGTAGACGGCCTTTTCAATTCCAGTTTCTCCTTCTTGTGCCAGCATACATCTCATAGCTGAATGAGTCACTGATAAGTAAAGAATCAATGGCCTGTCAAGTTTAGGAGGAGCTAGAATAGGTGGATTTTATAGGTACTGTCATATGGCATTAAAGGCGTCTTGGCATTTTTTATCACACTCAAACTTGATTCCCTTCTTCAACAAGCGGAAGAGCAGCTCATAGGTAATTGTCAGATTTGCGATGAACCGACTGATAAACTGGATTCTTCCTAGAAAGCCCCTAACTTCTCACTCGATCTTCGGAGGAGGCATTTCGAAAATTCCTCTGATATTCGAAGGGTTAACTTCAATGCCTCGTTGAGTGATCATGAATCCGAGAATTTTTCTAGTAGTGACTCCAAATGCACACTTCTGCGGGTTGACCCGCATCTTATACTTTCGGATCCTTTTAAAGAATTTTCGTAGAGCTATGATGTGGCCTTCCCGATCCTTGGGTTTGACTATCATATCCTCCACATACACTTCGACCTCCTTATGTATCATGTCATGCAATAAGGTAGTGGCAGCCCTTTGATAGGTTGCCCCAGTATTTTTCAAACCAAATGGCGTCACACAATAACAATAGGTGCCCCAAGGCGTGATGAATGTCATCTTCTCTGTCTTTGGGATCCATCAAAATCTGATTGTACCTGGAAAATCCATCCATAAATGATAACAAGGCGTGCCCCACAGTACTGTCGACTAAGACATCAATGTGTGGCAGTGGAAAATCGTCCTTCGGGCTAGCCTTGTTGAGGTCCCAAAAATCCACGTAGACTCAGATACGACCATCTTTCTTTAGTACCAGAACAATGTTGGCTACCCATTTCGGATACTCAGTTACAATCAGGAACCCAGCGTTGATATGTTTGGCAACCTCTTCCTTGATCTTCAATGCCCATTCTGGCCAAATTCGTCTTAATTTTTGTTTAACCGGTTTAGCATCAGGGTATAAGGGGATATGGTGCTGGACAATATCGGGGTCAATTCTGAGCATATCTTCGTACGACCATGCAAATACATCTTTGAATTCTTTTAATAGAGTTATTAGTTGTTCTTGTTCGACTATGGATAAAGAAGAACCAATTTGAATATTTTGCGGGTTAGTTTTATTACCCAGATTTATTGACAAAGTTTCTTCAATTATTGGTTGGGAACGCATTGCTTCTTCTCTTTTTATCAAAAATTTTATTTCTTCAGGAATATTCCCGTCGAATTCAAAATCATCAGAAAGCGTATGAAATAAATCAAATAAAGCAGAGTAATAAGAAATCTTGTTCATTTCATTAAGAACCGAGGGAATTACAAACTTGATAGTCAAAGCAGAAAGAGGTGCATCAATAGATGCGCCCTCGATTACAGACTCTGACTCAAACCCAAACTCAGGATAGACAATGAGTTCATCACCAGTTACCTGCAGCTGAGCCATTTTCTCATTGAACAGCACTCTCATGTTAGTACTATCGAGCTTGTCGGCCCAGTCTTCCTCCTGGTCCTTCTTTCCTTCTTCTTTCCCTTCCAATGCCTCTTCCTCCTCTGTGTTAGACAATTGATGGCTGAAAAAGATCTCCAACCCTGGTAACTTTTGATTGGTCTCTTTGTCGATCCACGGCTCCAGAAAGCCATAATACGAGAAATCTTCCCCTTCTTTGACGAAGTATCCATTGAGCATCCTGAAATAATTGGCCTTTCGTCCCTTTCTAGGCCCTTCCAGATCTTCTTTCATTAGTTTATACCCAATACCAAAACGGTGTGAAGCCGGCAATACCTGAATAGGTTTCGGGATTCCCTACTGCTTGCGCCCTAATCCCATGCCAGGGAAGAAGGACATTCTTCTCATCATTGTTATAGCTCACGGGTAGACATACCTTTCTTCTTCATTCATCAGCGTTTGAACAGCCTGTGCTTCATCAAAATGAAAACTGCTGAGCAATACATCATCTTCGCTATGTTGAACTTCTAACAGAGTTGTGCCCTCTCCTGCTTTCAGGGGTGAATGCCGTCTTCTCCGTGGATAGTCAAAATTGCCTCGTTCTTTATCAATTTCAGTTTTTAGTGAAGGGTAGACGATACCTCTTGGACATTTGGGTCATGTAGTTACGGCCCACCCAGTAGCAGATTGAAGGAGGCCGGTATGTCTAGCACGTGAAACTCAACTGACGTCTCCAGAGGTCCTACTGAAAAAGCAAATGACACCAGTCCTAGTACATCCCTTCTTGTGTTGTCATACGCTTGCACCCCTTGATTGCAGGGAGTGAACTGATCTGGCCTCATCCTTAGGCAGACAGTTATTCTTAATAGGCAAAGGTTCAAGGCAGACCCATTGTCAATAAGGGTCATTGGAACCCATTTTTCTAGGCATTTGACGATGATATGTACCGGCTTGTTGTGACTTTTTCCTTCAGCAGGAAAATCCTTATAAGAAAACGAAATGACTTTTGGTCCGGCAGCTGGCAGAATAAGCCCAACAAGCTGCTTGGGGGTTGCATCTATTGAGACACTGGCCTTGTTGAACACCTTCAAAATAGCTTTTCTATGCTTATGTGATGCCATCAACAAGCCCCATATACTGATGTTGGCCTGCGTCTTTTTTAATTGTCTCAGTACAGCATCATCCTCCTCCTCTTGCTCTGTCTGTTTTCCTTTCCCACTTTGCTGTCCTCTTTCTAACTGAGCAGGTTTAAAATTTCATCCACTTATAGTTAAGTGTTCCATGCCGTCTTTGGGATCCCATAATCTCGGCATCACATTATCAGTCTGTCTCACTTCGTCCACGTGCAGAGGGCTTTCGAACACCCACAAATCATTTAGGTCACTAACGGCTGCCTCTTCTTTTCTTTCCTCATTGTCTTCGATAGCCTATGTATTATCAATTTCTTTCCAAATGTCTTCCTCGATAAAATTCACTTGCTACTCCTGGGCAGCCCAGAAATCAGTCCACTTTGTTCCGTATAATTTTAACACGATTCTTACCAGCCAGTAGGACTGTATCTCATCGACATACACTTCCTCCTCAAAAAGTTGAGGAAGAGTGATTCCATCAAGTGTATGACCAAACTCATAAGGTCGAGTTGGGTAATCTAATGGCCAATCACCTTCTTCATTACCCTCCACCTCTTGTTGGTAGGCATTGATTATCTGTTGATACCATTCCCAAGTGTTATCATTTCATTCTTCCATCCAATCTCGATTGCCTCTAATCATTATGAATGAGCATGTCGTCATATCCTCAGTTATTGAAACATGAGGGCGTGGTAGGTGTGCTGAACAGATGTGCTGACTCGGGTCCTTCGATTCTCCCAGAGACATGTAATTTATC
>JAOTRH010180864.1:0-12010 GCA_034768845.1 Heliamphora exappendiculata | reverse complement strand
CTGTTGATTTGCTCTTTCGTGCTTTTGCCTTCAGATGTGTTTACTGTACACAGCAATTTTTTAGATGTAACAACACCACCCCTCAGAACATTGTGCTACATGGGTTGACACTTAGTGTTCTTAAATAGAACGTCTTGTGTTGACACCAATTGAATTTTGGATCGACACCTACATGCAAGGCACGCTTGACAAACTCAAGTATGTCGACACCATTTTGGTTTAGGGTGACACCTCTAACCGCTTTGCTTAAGATGTTTCAAGAGAATATGTTGTGCCGACACTAATGACCGACTGTGTCGAAACATCTAATATTAAACTGGGATCTAAGTTGAGTCGACAATAATTACAACCTGGGTCGACACCAAGTCAAGGTTGGAAGAGTCCGTTGAGTCGACACCAACACACGTATAAGTCGACACTCCAACACCTTGACGAAAATCAACTTGTGTCGACACCAATGCTTACATGAGTCGACACTAAGTGATTGACACCAAGTGATTCTCCAGACTTTGGGTTCTAGTTTCGACATCAAGATGATATGAGTCGCCACCTAGACACCATCCGAAAAACTTGAAGTATGTCGACACCAATAAAGCAATGAATCGACACCAAGACATCAAGTCTGTAAGGACCCAACCCCTTTTTATTTACACGGATTAATGAAACCACGTTATGATAGTTTGATGGTAAACGGTTAATTAGGTAATTCGTACGTGAGAATTAAAACCTGAACATGTTAATGTTTATTAACTACGATTGAATGTTTAGTAGCGCGTGAGAATTATTGTTGAGAGTTATTTAGGTGAGTTGTGAGATGCTTGACCTATGGTATGACCCATTTATGCTCTTTTAAACTTGATAGCTTCAGTGTTGACCGCTTGAGTGGTCAGAACTCTGCTCGAGCAGATGGTTGGCTGAAAAGTTGGATAAGTGGGGATCGTTCGAGTAGACTGTCGGCGAGTGAACTTTTTAAAGTCACGGGGACCCTATTTATTTCATTCCTCTCTTCCCCTTCTCTCTCTAAACTTGTTTTGAGAACCCTAGAGCTCCCCTTGGTGCTTTCTGGAGCCTTTTTTACCCCATTTTGGTGGTGATTTCTTACGTCCCTCTTGGTTGAATACCCATGGGTGGCTCAAGCTTGACGTTGGAGGCTTCGTTCTCACATCTCGATTGGAGTTTCTCGTGATTGAAGCATGCTAGGGTGGTTTTCTTAGTGCTAAAATTTTAAAAAGCTAGGATCTATCACTATTCTTGAATATTCATATGATATGAGTTGTATATTTAAAAATATGAACATATACGCATGAAAATGGTGCTTTCGAAACCCTAAGTTACTGTTTGTTGTTAAGGAATGCTAAATTTTAGATCTACGGATGACTCAACATGATTCTATCCTCTTGTTATCGTTAGATATGATTTGTATTGAAAAATGGTGGGTTAGGGTTTGGCATTTGAGCTAAAATCATGAAAATTGGAGTTTTGGAGTTAAGTGGCCTATATGTTACAATTGATGTGAATATTGGACAAATTGAGGGTTATAATAACATTTTGCTTATATATCTTCCATGAGTGTATATGATACATGAAAGTGGTGGGTGTCAAATTGGAATTTTGTGTAAAATCGATAAATCTTTAGATTTGGGTCATATGAAAGGTTAATATGGGGCTTTGAGCCCTTGTAATTGAATGTATAAATTATGAGAAACACATGCGGCAATTGAAACTTGAATTGTAATGGTATGGGTTTTGGCGAGAGGAACCGGATTGACGGCTGGACTCGTAGTAGTTGATTAAATGAAATGATATAACTAAAGTACTGTGTGATCCAATTGAATATTTAAGTCTGGGCACGAGTTGCTCTACGATGAAAGACCAAAAACTTGCACAATGTAAGGTAGGCCATTCCTTCGGTTAATTCTCGTAAAAGCGTGCTCTTGGGCGGCCTAGCCATCGATATTTCTAAGAAAAACCGAAAATATGTGCTCTCCATATTGGGCTATAGAATGAGTATTTATCTATTGGGTCTCGCGTGGCCCGTTAGTGATAAATATAATAAGGTCTATAGGCGCCGTCCAATTTTGATACTTAATTGAATCAATAAATGAATTGGGTTAGTAAACCTTAATTGGATGAGATGGATAAACTATAGAGTATGGGAAAACCTTGGGTTGGTTAGGAGACGATAGGGTGACAAGTTAAAACGATTAGCTCAACTACAATCTCTACTTGGAAATTTGGTTATGTGACGGGAACTTGAATGGAACAAACAGTATTGGTTTTGGATAAATTTTTATGTTGTATCCTGTATAACCATCATCGCATATCATACATATGTTCATTGTTAGTCTTTTTCCTACAAGTTTCAGCTTATGTTATTTAACAACATTTCAGGTGATAGCGGGAAGAAAGTGTTGGAGTAAGGTGGATGGTCGCGGAACCCTTTGTGAGTAGTTGATAGAATTACATATTCTTTGATAGTATCTTTTGAGAAATAAAATTATAAATGTAATTCTTATTTTTTTTAGCACTTGGGTTAATGTATTTTGACTTAAGATACCTTTGTTGTAAGGCCCTATGACATAACTCCATGAATTGTATGCATAGGAGGCCGTTGGGTATGTTTGATAGGTTGAATCCCTTGTTTTGAATGATGTATGGTGATCTTGAAAGTTTAATTTTGGGTTTTTGGATCGAAAGAGATTACTTCACTATCAAATATATGTTTTACTTCATAATTTTACCTATTTTAAAACTATGTTCTAAGAGTGAGAAAAATTGATGTCTTTTCAACACTAAGAAATTTTTTTGAATTTTGGGTAGTATGCTCTCGGGTACCTCACCGCATGAGCGGTACGGAGTCCGCTTGAGCGAACTTTGCTTTGTGACTTTTTTATCGAACTTTGTTAAAAAATGGGATTTTCACTAAATATTTTTGGGGTATTCTTTGGGAGCATAAATGGGCTGTTTTTGGGAGTTTCATGCAAAGGACTTTGGCTCTTGAGCATTCTTCTTAAATCGGGTTCTTGCTTTTATTAAATCACTCAGATTTTTATTATTACGGAACTAGGACATTACAAAGTCATCCCTCGGACACTGACCCATATGTATTGACACCAACGAGCAGATGAGTCGACACAAAGGTACTATTTGAAATATAAAAAGTTTGGGTCAACACCAATGAAGATAAGGGTTGACACCAATGAAGATAAGGGTTGACACTGATTTTTCAGTAGCCAAAGGCTGATTCACTAAGTCGACACCAAGGTAAGAAGTGTCAACATTGATTTTTTAGTAGCCAAAGTTGGACTGACTGGGTCAACACCAAAGTAAGAAGTGTGGACACCGAAATTTCAATAACCAAAGTTGCTTGGCTGAGTCGACACCAAAGACGAGTAGTGTCGACAGCAAATTTCTAATAGTCTCTCAACTGAGTCGACACCTGAGCAGACATGAAATCTTGAGTCGACACCAAGGTTCCCGTTGGAAAACTAAAGTAGTAAAAGGGTGGACGCCAAATGAACCATGAGTTGACACCTAAGTGCAGGTGATGAAAATCTAAAAGCTCGGTTGACACCTTAGGAAGAACGAGTTGACAATTTTTTTTGAGAACCAAGGTCAAGACCAACTTGTGTCGACACCAAGGAGCTTTGTGTCAATACCAAGGAGCTTTGTGTCGACACCTGCGACAATTTCAAAAATGGCACTTGGTTCAAACGGTAACATTTTCATAGCGTTAATTGTCTCCACCAACCACCGACAGTCATTTACTTCAGTCCTTTAAACTTCTAGATTACTATTCTATTGAATGCATTGAAAGCCAATATTTTTATCTAAGATCATTAAAGGCTTATTTATTCCTTCAACCCAAATTCTCTTATCTAAGATCATTAAAGGCTTATTTATTCCTTCAACCAAAATTCTCTCACTTCCCTCCATCCCAAATTCTCTTACTTCCTTACTCATTTATTCTCAAATTATTGTAAAGGGTGATTGTGAGTGAACCTCTGATTCAATTTTATTTATTATAAATGGTGAGTCATCCTTGTACTCCTTTAAGAGAGTAAGCTGAACTTCTTAAAGAAAAGCTGAAATGTGTTTAGAAAAACTAGGTTATTTTTGAAGTACCTTCAAGGCTACAAAGACTTTTGAATGTGCCTGTAAAGCATTCGTTGACAGTGCAAATTCTCAATGGGAGTCTTAAGAAGTGGATGCAGGTTTGAAAGAAGTTGAACCACTATAAATTTCGGTGTCTGGTTCAAAATTTTTTTTTTCACCTATTTAATTTCACTGTTGCACTTTTACTATTGCATATTGTTATATTTGTTTTGTGAAATTAATAAATTTTGCAAAAAAATTTTAAATTTGTTATTACTGTTTTAAAACCCAATTTATTCCATTTTGGGTTACCTAAGACTAATACTTAACTTTTTGCATAAATGTTCTACAAACTGGATACAATAGAATAAACGGTTTGCATAATCAAAATGGTCTCATTTTAGATCCAAAATAGATCAAACTGGATGGCCCAATTCATTATTAGATTGGATACAAGTTGAACCCAAATTTTTACATTCATTTTTGGAAAAAAATAATTCTAATTCACATTTGCTCACAAGGCACAAAAAAATCATGAACTTGGTAATTTATATTTTTACTTTTGTTTTTATTATAAATACCTAAGCATTTTGAATGATAAAATAAAAATTAATTACAACTTCTTTATTGAAACTTCATAATACAATGTGTTCATAAGTTTATGATATACACGCTTTTTTCTTGAAAACTACATAATAATTACGTTTCATTAGAGATTCTCTGAAAGATGAATAAGAAAAGAAAATTTGAAAAGTTTGCATATTGATCAATGAATAGAACTATAACATTTTAAAAAAGAAAAGGAAAAAATAATACTATTATTACACCATGTAATGTTAAATTTTTCTAAAGTCAAAAACTAAAAAATTCGAAAACTCAGAAAAATATATTGAGCCTTTTAAATTCAAAAACATTGTAACGTTTTGCAAGGGAGGAAATAACAAGGGAGGAAATTGAGAAAGAAAAAGATGAAATAACAAGGGAGGAGATTGAGAAGGAAAATCACTTTTCAATAAGTGGATAAGTCTTATCCACTTATTTTGTATTTTAATAAGTCATTTTTTTTAAATTACTTGCTAATTTGAACCATTTAACCCTTATTTTATTTATGGTAATTGAAAAAGGTGAAATAATGCAAATGCATATATATATATATATATATATATATATTTATAATCAAGTAACTAATTTGGTCCAATTTTTTATTCTAGCTCACCACTCCATACTTAAGAATTTACCAAGGTACTTATAATCAAGTAATTGATTTGGTCCAACATTCTATTTCAACTCACTGTTTCATGGCATGATAGTGTTGTAGCAATAAATGAGTGTTTTTGCGTGTATGAAATAATAATATTGTAGTAGCAAATAATAATTTGCGATAGATAATAAGAACGTATTTTATCAATAAGAAAATGAGTATATTATTAAATAAATGAGAATGCTGAGTTTTAGAAAATAATAACTCTAAAAAACAATGAGAATACATAATTAGTATATTGTCCATATAAAAATATTGTGTTGCAGTGAATGAGTGTTTTTGTAGGTATAGAATGATAATATTGTAATAGCAAATGATAATTTGCGACAGATAATGAGAACATGTTTTGCCAACAGAAAATGAGTACATTTCTTCCGTAAAAATAAGAGGGGTTTGTGTTTTTAGTGTGAAGCAAAATGAGAATATATTTGTTATTAAAATGATTATATATGTTATAAACATAAGTACTTTTTTTGTGATTTTTTATTTAAATATTTTAAGTTCGTATGATATGAAAAATAAATGTTAACAATATGTATGGCGACCATATCGAGAAATGTTCAGACTCATTTCGAAGGTATTTTAAGTACAATATATGAAAATGGGACTTATTGAAATAATAGTTTAGAGTTTGGTCCTATTTCTAATAAAGTAGCAAAAATGAGACCTTAGACCATAGACCAAATTTCCCCCCCCCCCCAAAAAAAGAAAAATAGATAGAAAAATCACTATTATTTTCTTGAATTCCAAACACACTCCAAAATCTGAAATTCAACCTTCATCTAGTTGGTGGATCCTTCATTATCAATTAGTTAGAGTACTAATTGAGCTACCCCTTCATCTAGCTAGAGTACTATAGGGAGAGGCTACCCCTTTATGTGACCCCTTGGACCAGTAGTAGGACATGCATATTTATAATTTGGTCCCAAATCTTTTGTAGTAATAAGGAATAAGGAACTGCAGCAAATCAAAATATATAGTTTGGTCCCAAATCTTTGGTAGTAATAAGGAATAAGGATCTGCACCAAATCAAATATATATCTTGACAGGACAAAATTGTTTGATCCTGTTTTGAATTGTTTCACATAGTGCCCATAATGAGTATATTGGGTTTCACAATTTAGTTGGAAAAATTGAGTACCTAGTCTAGCCAATAGATTACCTGAAAATTATATATTTTTTGGGTTCTAATAAATTAAAAATCATTGGATATGTATTTTTTTTTTTGTGTTTTGAGATTTTTACATAATTTATTAGTTTTCAATGCATTGAAACATAAACAAATAAAATTTTCGGAACAAAGAATCGTTACTCCTTGGGTATAAATCTCATTTGTCTTGTAATTTGGTGAGTTTTCTTATGTTTTAAGATCTAAAAAATAAATAAATTTTCACTAAATCCAAAAGAAATTGGCACTTTTTTCATTTATATATATATATATAATATGCAAATATAAAATATTTGTGATATGATAATAAGTTTCTAGAGGGAGTTATGGATGGAAAGGAAAAAAAAAGGGATAGCAAGGCAAAGAAGCTAAATTCATTTATTTGATTTCTTAATTGTGTTTCTGGCCTATTCATGGATCTTGTATTTATGGAGTAAAAACAGAAGAAAAGTGAAAAGAATGGCAAGGAAAATTAAGTGAAAAAAAAAGTTAGTTTATTTATTTATTTATTTGGTTGGGTTAGAAAATGAGAATAATATAAATTATCACAAAGAAATTTATTTCTGGATTGGATACCAAAAGAATAATATACAGAAGTATTAATTCATTTCCATTTTTATCCTTTTTCTTCGTGAATTCGGTATCCAAACACGCCATTACTTTAAATAAAAGAAGCATTGCCACCAAATTAAAGTTGCTTTCAGTCACCTTCCAAAGTTTAAATGGCAAGGAACATAAAATGAGCTACCAAACTTGATACATGTTTTTAACCAACAATTTGGTGCCAAAACCAAATTTTATTTGGAATTAATGGAACCATGTTTCAAACTTCAAGTTTGGTCGTCGATCGATCGTTTCCATAAAATCAAAACCATTTTGGAATCATCTCATTGAACGGATTCAAGTGTTTGGTTGAATTGTTTGATTCTTTGTTTTTCAAAGTTTTTGCATTTTTTTTTGTTTTTTAATTCGATGAAATGGGAATAAGAAAATGAGAAATAAATTAAGTTGCAGCTCGCACTGCTAATATTCGAATACAGATATTATGCCTAGTAAATGAGAGCTTAATCCTCTTAGTTTTATTGTTTTCAAAGTTAAGTGAAACATATTTTAGGAATTTTGCAAAACATTTTAAGAAACACTTCAAATTGGTCTTGTAGGGGTAAAAAAAACTAATAAAGATATTAAATTTAACAAAACACTCCTTAGTCATGAGTTAAGGATGACAAAACAAGGTTAGAAGGTTAAACCTTCCCACTCTCTACATAAGAGCTCTCCATCAATAGCAAAGGCATGACATTCTTTTTATCTCCCTACACAAATTTTTTCTCAAAAGCTCAATTAATTTGGACATCAAAAGATTTTTCGCCAACCACTGATCAGGGGCTTATTTTGCACGTATTCAGTCGTGGGAGCACTTAGGACTCGGTCGTCTTTATTCTTGTCAGATTCTTCTTCATTATTAAGGAAACAATTATATTTTGGGTTCTCTCAAGTCTAAAAACTATAATGGAACTTGGAAAATCTTTATATTTTATGTTTTATTTCCTTCAACTTTTATATATTTTAGAAACCATTTTCAACAATAATTAATACATGTATATAACTACTTTTACATATTATCAAACTCATTTTAAAACCATAGAGTTTGCTACATGGTGCAATTCTCATCGTGTATATTATTAATTTAGTAATTTTTTCTTAATATTTGTGAGCCACATCTCGGTTTCAATTTCCCCCATCTAACAATTATAATATTAGATGGTTTTTCAAAAAACTATTCAATTGATTTTTGATGGACTAACTTAACTACTATTTCTGTAATATCTCATCTTACATTGATGAAAGATAAAAATTAAATCTGATATATAAAAAAATTTATGAACTATTATTAATAACTTGAGCTTAAACTTTTGTGTCGCGTTATTAGACTGTTTATTCAAGTCATCGTGTCAGTAATTTACTTCAATCGTTATAATTTCATTTAGGTGGACTTAAATTAATATGTAAACAAAGGGTAGAGGACAAAAATAGCAATAGAGATGCCCAACACAAAGTTTACATTCATGAATAATACTTTTAGATCTAATTGGAAGTTTGATACAGATGTTAAAATGTTTACAAGAATTACAAGTCAGGATTTTTTTTCTTCAATACAACCAATAGCATATAACATAAGAACTATTTTCAATACACGAGGTTCGGTTGCAGTTGATTGGTAATATTTCTATTTCGGATACAAAGATTTTTAGTTCGATTCTTCCAAGGTATGATGTCATTTTAATTAATTCACATCATATTTGTAAGGGTAAATTACACCAACCTCACTTGATATTTGTCAAAATATCAATTATTTTTTCTGTTGTTTTGAAAATATCACAAATTTTTCTTCAGATTTAATTTTTGAATCAATTAAGTCTAACCGTCAATATTTCCGTTAACATTAACGAAAAACTATTTAAAAATAAAATAAAAAAATAAAAAATTGTTTTCTAATTATTTTTTGTGTTTGAAATATTTTATTATTATAATTAGAAAATATTTTTTATTAAAAAATAGGTTTAATAAAAAATAAAAATAAAATAAAAAATATTTTCTAATTATTATAAAATGTTTCAAACACAAAAAATAATTAGAAAACAGTTTTTTTTTTATTTTATTTTTTCTAAAAAACAGTAACACTGTTTTTTTAATAAAAAGTAAAAGTAAAATAAAAAATATTTTCTAATTATAAGAAAATGTTTCAAACACAAAAAATAATTAGAAAATAATTTATTATTATTATTTTTTTATTTTTAAACAGTTTTTCCGTTAAAGTTAATGAAATATTGACGGTTGGACTTAATTGATTAAAAAATTAAATTTGAAGAGAGATTTGTGACATTTTTAAAACCATAAGAAATGTGATTGATATTTTGAAAAATTTCATGAGAGATTAGTGTAATTTACACTATTTGTAAATTATCTCGACAAAGAAAGTAATGCACAGAAAAAACTATGGCCTCATTGTTTTCAAAATTTAAATTATTTGGAGAGACCGAATTTCTATTGGGATTTGAACACAAATTTTTGAACGCGAACGAAAATAAAAATTATGTATACATCAAAAAAAAATCATGCAATAATTTACGTGGATCGGTGCCTATGTCCACGAGTACGAGAGATGATCAATTATAATTGTAGAATGTATAATTTCAAAATAAAAAAAAACTCAAAACTTGACAAGTATAACCCGAGCCTTGAAATAAATGCTGTTTTCCTGCTTAAGAGTTACTCATGTGCCGAGCCTTGAAATAAATGCTGTTTTCCTGCTTAAGAGTTACTCATTTGCCTCCGGTCTTTTTTCATTTCTCTCAACATTTATATCCCATTTGATTCCACTCTCTACACCATAATTAGAATTATAAAAACCTATTTATAGAAAATCCTAAAACTCTAGCTCTGTATAATTATAAAATCCTTCAAATATTAAATTTTTTATGAATTCATAACTCTAACTCAGTTCAAATACATATAAATAAAATACTAATTATATAAATTTGTAAAATATAAGACATACACCTAATAATTTCATATATATATATATATATATATATATATATATATTAATATTTTACGATTTTATAAATCACTCTTACTCCTATATCTAGTCAATTTATATTTGAATAATCAAAATGAGTATATGTTAATATCTTATGTTATATCCTCGTAGCATCAAAACACTAACTTAAAAAATTGTTATGCACACAACTCTATATTGGGATTTAAACATTAATTTGTGAATACAAATAGAAGCATATTTATGCACGTATTAAAGAAAAATAAAGTAACAATATACGTGGTTCAGCACAATCTATCTATATTTATAGGTGTGAGAGATAATTCATTATAATTGTAAAGTGTATAATTTCGATATTACAAATATTTTAAAATTTGACACCCACAACTCGATCTCTAAAATAAACTTTATTTTTTTCGCTCAACGGTTACTTTTGTACTCTCGATATTTTTTTATCTCTCTGTACATATCTATCTTTATTGATTCAATTCTCTACAAACTTACTAAAATAATAAGTCTCATATTCATAAATAAAAATCTTAAAACTCTAATCGGGATATAATTATAAAACTCTAAAATTCTTGTCGCCATATAATTATGAAACTTTAATTATATGAATTCATAAAATACATGACACGCACTAAATACTTTTAAATAAAAAAAAAACATAACCCTCTCACATGTTGTGGGCCTATAATTTTATGGGTTTCAAACCAAGAGGGTTGTGCCATATTATGTGGCTAATAATTCTAGATTCTCAAAACTTTGCTCATTAAGTGAAATATAGTGCAAATTGAGACTTAGCCCAGTTTGGTATTTTTAAAAAGTTGTATTTTATTTACAAAAAAAGTCAAAATTTAAGTTATACTGTTTGATTTTCTAAAAAAGCAAATTCACTTTGTTCTTCTTTATATTTTAATCCAAGAAAAAAAGCTTATATACATCCCAAGCACTCTTAAATTTTTTAAACTAAAATTATATAATATCCTCAATTAAAAAAGTTAACCCTCCTCACAAAAATAAAAATACCGTGCCAATATCCTAAACATTATAATTTAAAAACAAAAAGTAAGAATATATTAGATATTTTAATAAAAATCAAAAAAATAGAAAGCTACTATACAAAATTATCCCAAGCACCCCAACTTTTTTTATTCCTCTTTTTTCTAAAAAATTAAATATTTTAAAAGTCAAACTTTTTAACTATTCCAAACAGTCCTGTAGGGTTGCGTGGGTCATGTTCAAAGTAAATTCAATTCTGGATAAAATTTCAAATATTTTTTCTTATTATGTAACAAAATTGTTTGAAAAATTCATCCAACTAATTTAATGCACTTTTTTTTTTTTTTGCATACACTCACTTGTACAATTATTAATACATCGTATATAAGTATCTGAATACATAAAGTGAGTATCTAAAGAAAAAAAATATGCATTTAGAATCAATAATAAGTCTTCTATCATACAATTATGGTGCAATATATACATGATCTAATGGTCAGTATTGCACAAACAAGCATTGTATAACACATAGCTGTGCATTACACAAAAATTGCATGATAGAGAATTCTTATTCTTTAAAATCACCTATTATGTCTTGGCAGGATAAATAGGTAAAAGACAATATTGTCCCTAAAATCACATTACAATTACATCAAACACAAGAATATTTTAAGGTATTTATAAACATTAATATAGTGATCTTGCATGAAAAATCTCAAATCAAAAATTTAATTATTTATTCATAGTCTATCCTGTGTTTAATTAACCATTATTCGGCACATAAAAAATTATATTATTAATATTATTCATAATAATTTAGGTACTAATAATCTAAATATAATAATAATTTTATAAATTTAATCTTTCAATACCTTAGATTTAGATTAGCGAGTCCCCTAATGATAAAAACCTCCACTGAGTAGAA
>JAOTRH010180842.1:0-12011 GCA_034768845.1 Heliamphora exappendiculata | reverse complement strand
GAATTTGCAAACCGAGTCCTGCAAATGCAGTTTCCTTAAGAATGATTCACCGCCTACCGAGGGTGTTGTAGGTTTTCTACCGGCGTCACTCTCTCAGGATAAAACGGCTACACGATCGTTGGAACACCACAAAGGATCGGCTACGAACGTATTCCGTCTGTCTTTCTCTCTCTTACAGCTTGTAATATACTCTGAGTTGTATCTCTCATTTCTCACATCTACTGTCTGTTTTCCTATGTTATGTCTCTTCTTACCTCTGCCTCTGAATATTGAAAGGGATGACAGCATATATAGGTCTTCCATTATTGAGGGGGTTTCAGGAGAATCAATAGCCATGAATGGTATTGATTCTCCAGATTCAATTGCCAATTGAATGGGCAATTCAATTGCAATTGAATTCTGCTATTGAATTTTGAAATTCAATGGCCAATGAATTCACAAAAATTCCAATACGAAGAACCTATAAGGTTAAGATCACTGAGCTGCCAAGCTCCTCGTGATTGTATTGTTAAAAAGCGAATTATATTGAAAAGATATTTTGATTGTCGATAATGCTATATCAACGTATTAATATAATATGTGTAATTAATATACACAGTTTATATGCTTTTTTTAATATAAGATTATACAATATAGGATTATGCTACATTGAATAAGTATATGACACATTTATTAATTGGACATAAAATATCAATATGTTGAAGTGGAATTCATGACGTACTAAACAACTTCTTATTTATTGATCCATAAGCAATTATTTAATACTTTTGAAATAATTCAATTATTATTCTAATTTTACAGCTATTGGTGTAATTAGGTTCCGATCTGTAAACTATCTTAATTATAGACTTTTTGTTTTCTATTTTAAGTTAAATAAGAAAAATATTTATTTAATTATAAAATAAATTTAAACTACTATAAAAAGAAAAATAACTACCGTAATTTTTATGATTTTATCTAAGAGTTCGTTTGGCCTTGGCTTTAAGCCTGCTTTTTGGCTTTAAGTAATTTTAAGCCAAAAAATTAAAAAATTCATTTAGTTAGAAAAATAGTGAATTTGAAGCAACCAAAAAGCCAAATAAACTCATGTGAAATTTTATGATTATCCTTCCGCGTAAATGAGCTGAAATGTGATTATTTGGTTGGAATTTGTGTAATTTTATATGTAAAAGTGAATAAAATTAAAAATTAGTATGAGAAAATCAAAAAACTTAAAAGCAAATAGGCTAAAAGTTGAGAGTTAGAAAAATGAGAATTTTTAACTTTGTAAACTTTAAGTCAAAAGTTAAAAAATTAACTTAAAATCGATAATCAAACTAAGGCTAAATGGACTACAAATTTGGCTTCAAGCCCAAGCCAATCGATACCCTAAATTTTAATTAAAAAATAAATGCTCCACTTATGTATCGCTTTAGAGTTAAGATAAAAAAAAAATATTATACTTTTGATTAAATGGAGAGTTTCACTTATTTAAAATTTACCAAAACTCACATATATTTAGTCTTTAATACCAATCAAAAGAATAAAGTTTTATTAGTTATTGGTGGGTTCTAATAATTGATCTTAACCTCGTTAAGCTTATTATTTAGACCTGGCACTTAATACTAACTCTAGAAATAATTACTTTTATTAGAACCCATAATAATGGTTATTTTCATATGTATAGATTGTTTATAAAATAGTATTGTATATATCAGTTTAGTTGTCTCTAATAAATAAAATATTTTAAAATTAAAATTGATTAAATGTTGCTTTTAGTAAACTATGTCAAGCAAAGAAAAAAACGAGATAGCTATGCTATCTATTTAAAACAATATATGCAAAGGGTAATTTTTGAATAATATTTTGTTGCAATAATTTTAACATTTTTAGTATTATAGTTTTAGATTTTGATTGTTGCTTTCTCTTATTACAATTTAAATTTTATTAAATTCTGAAGCAACAAAATTAGAATTTATTTTAAAATTTTATTTTATTGTACTTTTAAAATATTAATATTTATTAATTTGAATAAAAGCCCATCATGTAAACTTGTATTGGCCCCAAAAAGATTAGGGCCCAATTCTCAATCCCTTCACCCAAATGCAAGGGATAGATATCAGCCCATAAAAGTGATGCTTGACATATCTAATATTAGTCAAAGAAATTAAAATAGTCTTATAAAACAATTTATACTCATCAAATAACATCAATTTAAAAAAAAAAATTCACACATAAATAAGTATTTACTAATAACAGATAACAAAAAAATAAAAAGGATGAATTTTATAATTTAAAAAGACAAATTTCAAATTTAACCAGAGAAAAATTAGAAATTATTAAATTTTTTAAAAATATAAATAAAATTTAACAAAAATTCAGTCGGGCCTTGGTCCCATTTGGACCCATGTAACCCCGCCTGTGTTTCTATCTATATATATCTATATGATCACAATATTTTAGAAATTACACTTGGCTATCAAATTATGTGTTTAAAAATAAATAATAGATTGATAAAAGGGTAAATTATACTGACATCTCCTCTGATTTTTGATAAAAACAGAAATCACTCATGTGGTTTTTGAAATGTCACTAACCTCTCATCAGGTTTAATTTTTGCTTCAAATTAGTTCAACCGTTAAATTTATGTTCAGCTGTGTTTTGTTTGGCGCATTTTTTGAATAAATTTTTATGATCTAAACCATTCATTACGTAGAATTTTTTGACTTTGTTTAGCATGTAAAAATTCAAATTCATCCGATATCTATAGCAAAGTGATTGACTAAGATCTCTTAATATTGTTTTATAAATAAATAAATAAAAATTATAATAAAAAAAATTGTTAAACAAATATTACTCAATCACTTAGCTATCGGTATTAAATGAATCTAAAATTTTTTACACTAAACAAACTGGACGAGTTCTACGTAATGAACGGATTGGATCATAAAAATTTATTCGAAAAATGCATCAAACAAGGCGCACCAGAGTAAAAATTTAACTGTTAGACTAATTTGGTGCAAAAATTAATTTTAAGGGAGATTAGTGACAATTCAAAAATCACAAATTTTTTTTTTATTTTTATCAAAAACCAGATGGAAGGTCAGTGTAATTTACCCTTGATAAAATGAGATAAACATCACAAACGAGATCAAGATTTTAAACTTGTTCGTTATGTGTATCAAATTCTTTTTTAAATTTTGAATTACTAATATCGATATTTATTTACTAATATATCGGTTGATATTGTTCGACACCGGTCGATAAATAGTCGTATTGTCAATAAATAGTCATATCAATATTGATAGTAGTACCGATACGATGATTTAAAATCTTATATGAGATTACACAATATATGATTTTTTTTTGTTACCGAAATAACCTACACCTTCATAATCTAAAGAGAAAGAGAACCCGGAATCACACCCAATCGCCCACCATAGAATTCGAACCCACAATATAAAATGCTTAATTACATATCAATTCGTACAATCCGTAACTGTTGATATTTTAAAAATCTTATCTACTACTGTAGAGTTCTTTTTTATTTATTTCAAATTATATTATAAAATTGTACGTAGATTTCAAGAAACTTAACTTGGTGGACGAGAAGTCTGTATCTGATTTTGAAGCTTAAAATTGTTTCAGGTCCCCCCTCCCCTCCCATTCTATTGAATATAACAAATATTTAATTATTTAATTTATTAGAAAATGGTGACAAAAATATTTTTATCATACATTAGTAAAATACATGTTTGATGTGCATAGCACTTACCTTGGGAACTCCGAGAAACCGGTTTAGACTTGCTATTCATTCAAAGTATTCAATTACGACTAGGCTTAGATTTTAAATATTCACGTGGTATTATTTATATAATTTACTTATTTAATTTCAAAACAAAAAAAATACGTTTAAGTGTAAAATTATTAATTTTTGTATTTATAGGGTAGGTAGAGATAAATATATCTTCAATGGCGTATTGAATTTTTTTATTGGTCAAGAACACCATGTTAGCAATATCAGATAATACTTTTGATAAATTTGATAATTTCTCATTAATTGATACTTATTATTATAAAATAAATATATCAAATTCAATGTCTCGATTTTACTTTATCTTTAAATATTTTTATTCTCCTATCAACTCTTGTGAGGCTAATCTCTACATGAAATGTCTCAATTTTAACTGGGTTTCGTTAGTAAATGATAAAATTAGTTCTCATAAATTAATCGATGTGTGCGTAATATTTTATGCACGCCCTTAAATAACTTTTAAAAAAATTAAAATATTTAGGGCAACGACGAAACCAGGATTTTAATTTACAAAAAAATAAAAAATTCTTAATATATAATTAATACTATTATAATTATAAATTTTTCGAAACTTAGAAGGAAACCCCTTTGTCCCCTTAGATCCGTCCATGACTTAGGGATACACGTTGGATCAAATTTTTAGCACCTAACATAAAGTCATTTTCCTTCCCGTGCCTTGGGTTAGTTGGCTATCTTTTCTCACCTGTAAATTGACTTGGCTCTTCAAGAGAAATGAAATGACTAAACCTAAAATTGCCAAGTGCCAACACTATCACAATTCCACCGTGAAACAAAGTTCCCCATCTTTCTCATTTATAGAACTTGGGCCGTGTGACAAATCTCCCTTTTTTTCTTTTTCTTTTTTAAGTACGTTCGAGGTTACGTATTTTCCCTCCTTTTTTTTTTAGTACGTTCGAGGTTATGTAATTCTGTACTATCACAGTCACGTGTTAATGTAGGACCTATAAGTATTGAAAAATTTCGTTTACCGATTAATTTGCATTAACTAATTTTCTTAAATAAACTAAACACTGCAAAAAATTTAAATTAAACAATCACACAAGTAGAAAAATAAAACAACCACAATTAAGCACCAGACGGCGATTTTTACGTAGAAAATCCAAGCAAAGTAAAAATTATGAGACCACTTCGGGTCTAGAAAATCAAACACTATGATATCGTTGGTTATATGAAAATCTTACAATTTAACGTTGCACCCACAACCAAATGTTTGAAAGTCTACTCATGCCGAATTCACGTATACCAACTTCTGTGCTTGATCGCCGCTGAACCCACCACCAGACTTCAATGCTAACGAACTCTTCCACCATATTTCAACACTTGAGAATCCTCTCAAGCAACTCCACGAATCCAAACTGATTGTTGAAACTTTGATTGACTTGATGATTGACTTGAATGCGTGGAAGCTAATAAATCATCAAATTGTTGTTGACTTGATTGACTTGCGAGTATGTAGACTAACCTGCGAGTATAATGAATAATCTCAAAGATTTGTGAAAGATAGGTCTTCATAAAATTAAGATAAGGAGGCACCAAACAAAGAAACCTTAGCTGCTTATTTATAAGAGCCTGTCCAAAACCCTTGCTGCTACTACACTTAAAAACTGTCTCGCCGAGGACCGCTCGAGCAATGAAGCATGTTATTTAGAATATTGTTACAAAGTACAAAACAATCGAGAGGTGCAATTGATCGCTCAATAGACCACTCGAGCGGTCTCTTGGGCAGCCTGACCCTGCGAGCTATTTTTGATGTTTTTCTGATATTTTTGCATGGCCTTGTAATATTAAATCCATAACTCCAAAAGAACAAGTATCAAAATATCAACGAATAAAATAAATAATATGAACAAACCTTTGTCACAGATTTGTCAAAACTAAAAACGAATTAGACTTAGGTAAAATTTCGTAACAACCTCCCCCTTTGACAATTCTGTGACAAAACCCAACAAGCTAACTAATCTAATTTAAAAAGTTAAGCAAACGATACGAATAATAAAAGAATACCGACTAAGACACAAACAAAAAAAATTCATTCACAAAATAATACTCCCCATCAAACTAGACTCTACAATCCAAATAGAAATAAAAAAATAAAACAAAACCTAGAGCCCTCAATGTTCTCCCCCTTTTTGTCACAAATTGACAAACAAAAAATAATAATAATTTTTTTGGAGTGGGGAACAAGATTAAATAACAAGGATGAAATCCATGCACATTTTCATTTTCTTAAAACCACAAAATCTAATAAAAGAGATTAAAACACACACAGAATCCAAAATACCTTATATTTATATATGAACGAACATAATCAGAGTAAATTCTATATAAAGCAGTGTATGTGTGACTTGAATAATTTTCAGATATAAAGATCAAATCCTATATGGGATTAATATGGCCGAGTCACATTTATTTATCAAAAATAAAAAATGGCATAAAGTCAAACTAACTTTGACCCAATTCACTTTAAAAGCTAACTCTCCCTTAACCAGAGACTGTAAATTTTTTCTTTCTTTTTCTCTTTTGATTTTATGCTTTCATAGGTAGCTTTCACACTAGTACGAACGAAAAAATAAAGTTCGCATAGGTAATCATTTTTTAGATAAATTTTGGCACAAATTTCAAGGTGGTTGCATACTAGTACGTACGAAAAGACAAGGTCTGCATAGATAGCCATTTACTCAAGCCAGACAACAAAATTAAAAGAATGAGAGAGTTTAAATATTAAGATCAAGTGGGTCGCCACTATGTGGTTATTTTGTGAAATCTTTAGACAACTGAAAGATAAAAGAGACCCATTGATAAATATAATCCTAAGTACGAAAGATCCTTACATCTATCAATGTTCAAGTGGTATACATAATAGACTAATATCTGAAAATGTTCTATCCACTATGAACTAGATTATCTAAAAAAAAAGCAGTGTGGTAGTTAATCTCAAAGTTTAAATTATAGAATTTCAGCCAAAAGAAACAACGCACAGAAAAGATATTCAACCCTTAATAAAAGCCCCCACAATATTTTTTTTAGTAAGGACAAAAAAACTAACTAAAAAAAAACTCACAAACACAAAAAAAAAAAAAAACAAGACCCAAAACAGACTAGAGAGTACGACTAGCTAAAAAGTTGTCTAGATCACTCTTTCAGACCTAAACATTCTTGAGTTTCAAAGGTATAGGTATAGGGTTAGAAACCTAATTCTTTCTAGGTTGGGGTAGCATATCAAATCTGAATCTATATTGGTCAATCAACTAAGAGCAGTGAGGTCTGATGTGTCATTTTATACCACAGTGATGATAAATAGGCAAAAAATTGTATTTCTATTCAAATTCATGCAATTAAGACGTGTATGACCAATATTACCACAATGATGACACATGAACAAATTTAACCTTTCTTACCTCACCATGTACAATGGTGGATTTACCCATCTGATGTCTCCACTTTTCATTTGATTTGGCTAAAAAACTTGTAGATGATCTTTTTACGCTTATGCCACTTTCTGCTTTCACAAACCTTAGTGCAGATTCGGGTAGAATTGGCTGGGTAATTTTTTCTCTTCCTTTGTACTGTTTGCTTGACGAAGCACCAGTAAAACCAAGTCTACACCTGTCAGACATTGCCTTTTGTGATCCAAGTATGTCATCCAAAGTCGTAGTGCATACATTCAATTTTTTAAAAGTAGATTGAGTATTTAACATATCTTTTTCAAATTTAATCAATTTTAATTCAAGATCAGTTTTTAACTCAACACAAATATGCAACTCTTTTTCAAAAAATTCAATCCTAATTTGTCTAGTTTGACATACTTCAAACAAGTTATTTTTTTCTTGTTCACATTTTGCAAGTTCTTCACACAAAATCTCGCTATCTGATTTTAACTTCACAACCAGGTCTTAAGTTTCAGTTAACTCTTATTTGACACCGTCTTTCTCTTTTTCACACACTTTATATTTTTTTAACCAACTTTGCATTTTGTTTGGTCAACTTGAAACTCTCTCTATAAAGTTTATCATAAGTTTACTAAGAGTTTCACTATCCTCACTTTCATCAACATTTTTAATCTCCTCATTTCTAGAATCCTTAAACTTTTTATTTTTAGACTCAACATATTACTCATGAACAGAAGCAATGAAAGCAGTAACATTATCATCATCATAATCAGGCTCCTTCTCATCACTCGTGTCAAGTTCACTCTCGTCATCCCAAGTGACTATGAATTCTTTTTGTTTCTTTCTAAGAAGGTTCGAGCATTCTTTAGCCATATGTCCATACCCTTTGCATTCATAGCATTGGATCTCATAAATTTAACATTTTGATCATTTTGTAATAAAATTGAACATATTTTTTTACTTTGTCTTTACCATGCTTCTTTTGTAATTTTTTCTCCTGATTAGGCTTTTTAGTTTTTAAATTTTTTTTGAATTTTTTCACAAAAATTGCCATCAACTTAGGGTCTAAATCATCATCCGAGTTATTTGTAGAATCTTGAGCTGAAGAGAAAGCTAAATTTTTTGAAATATTTTTGCTTTGAGAATTTAGCTCATAGGTTTGTAGATTTTCAATTAAATCTTCAACAGAAAGAGAATTGATGTCTTTACTTTCTTCTATTGCTGTGATTTTTGGTTGAAAACGTTCGGGTAAAGATCTAAGAATTTTTTGAATGATTTTAGAAGTCAAAATTTTTTCACCAAGATTAAACGAGGCATTCGTAATATCACTTAATTTAAAATAAAAATCGTCAAAATTTTCATCGTCTTTCATACGCAGAGTTTCAAAATTTGTTGTGAGACATTAAAATTTTGAGATTTTTACGGTATCAGTCCATTCGTGAGTGATTTAAAAAATATTCCATGCTTCTTTATCCAAGTTACACGTACTAATTCTACAAAACTCATCTTGTGTGACTCCACTAAAGATAGCATTTATTGTTTTGTTATTCCAGCCTGCATCCTTAAAATTAGCTCTGTCACATTTAGCCACGGGCTTATGGACGATTTCTCCATCAACAAAACTGGTAAGAGGCTTGTAACCCTCAACAACAAAAAGTCAAATTTTTTCGTCAATAGATTTCACAAAAGCTCTCATCCTAACTTTTTAAAATGGATAATTATGGCTGTCAAGAAGGGGTGGTCTACCAATCGAAGCACCTTCTCTAAAAAAATTTATTTATTGCAAATCAGTCAATAGATCACACAAAAAAACTTTTATAAATTTTTTTTTGACCCGTTTTGATACCAATTGAAAATTTTCGTTTACCAACTGATTTACACTAATTAATTTTCTTAAATAAGCTAAACACTGCAAATAGCTTAAATCAAACAATCATACAGGCAGAAAAATAAAACAACCACAATCACACACAAGACTGCGAATTTTAAGTAGAAAATCCAAGTCGGATAAAAACTACGAGACCACTCCAGGTATAGAAAATCAAATACTATAATATTGTTGATTACAAGAGACTCTTACAAACCGATATTACACCCACAACAAAATATTAGAAAGCCTACTCATGCCGAATCTACGTACACCAACTTCTGTACTTGATCGCCGCTGGAACCCACCACCGGACTTTAATGCTGACGAACTCCTTTACCAGACTTCCACACTTGAGAATTTTCTCAAACGACTCCCCGAATCCAAACTAATTGTTGAAATTTTGATTGACTTGATGATTGGCTTGAATGAGTGGAAGCTAATAAATTATCAAATTGTTGTTGACTTGATTGACTTGCGAGTATGTAGACTAACCTGCGAGTATAATGAATAATCTCAAAGATTTGTGACAGATAGGTCTTTATAAAATTAAGATAAGGAGGCACCAAACAAAGAAACCCTAGCTGCTTATTTATAAGAGCCTGTCCAAAACCCTTGCTGCTACTACACTTAAAAGCTGTCTCGCCGAGGACCGCTCGACCGGTCTATTCACCGCTCGAGTGGTGAAGCCTGCTCTTCAAAAAATTATTGCGGAGTACAAAACAACCGAGAGGTGCAATAAATCGCTCGATAGACCGCTCGAGCGGTTTGTCGAACAGTCTAACTCTGCGAGCTATTTTTTATGTTTTCTGATATTTTTGCGTGACTTTGTAATATTAAATTTATAATTTCAAAAGAATAAGTGTCAAAATATCAACAAATAAAATAAATAATATGAACAAACATTTATCACAGATTTACCAAAAGTAAAAACAAATTAGACTGAGATAAAAATTCGTAACAAGTATGAGTAAAATTGTTGCGAACTATTAATCTTGGACCATTTAATAATTTTTCCAACGTGAAGTTACGATAACTTTTAGATTTCTCTCTAAAAGTTATATAACTTTGAAGTTTTTAATTTAAAATATAGTTAACTCGCCACAAACTATTTAAATAATGGTAAATCTATCATAATTAAAAGTTACATTTAAAAATAAAATTTTACCTTTAAAAATCTTAACAATGAGACACATCCTATTACAAGTCTTTTAAAAATAATTAATAATTAATTACCTCTTATTTTTTATAACTGTTTTTTATTTATTATTATACACGCGCTATTCATACAATTTGTCTAATTACATGGTGTTCATACAATTTGTCTAATTACATGGTGTGTGACGTAATGAGTCCCATTATGTGATGTGTCCCACACATTTACATTGTTTGATAATTTAATACCATTTTTTTAATATAGTTAAGAGAACACGACTCTACTTTTTTTTTATAACATTATTTTTTTTACATTAATGAGAGAGGAATACAACAGTCGGACCACAAATGGTCGGAAAAATGATAAATTGGCATAATGTCCTTTTACAAGTTTTTAATGGGTCATAAAGACCTCTAAAATCAATTGAAATCCAAAATGTCGCACTTGCCGATGACGTCCACCAGAAGAGAACCGGCAATCGCATCTTCACCATACTTTTCTTGCGAATCTGACCGAAGAATATCCCGAACTCTCTCTGTGATGATAGAAAAAGTCCGCACCATCGACGGGAAGACAATCCCCATAGAAGGGGAATGTATAAAGAACACCAAGCAGACATGAAAAACAAAGAAAAAACACAAAAGAAAAATGAGTAAGACAACCGCCTAAACGAGAGGACGAACCACCACGGAGCAGATCTAGTCAACCTACGGAGTAAATCTGGTCGGAGCACCGCTCTCAGAGTATATCTGTCCAGAAAATCACGCGCATAACAGATTTAACCGTCATAGCATCCGTCAGAACAGATCTGCCTAACACACGCACAAAATTTCAAAGAATTAGCTATTTGGTGGTCAAAATTTGAAATTTGCGGGTTTATATAGTTCTCATATTCTAAATTTTTCAAGTGTTATCAATTGTTGGAGAACTAGTTCATATAAAATTTTATCTCGACTTTATTTGGATCCACACTAGTAGGCGGTGTGATTGGCCCTGAAGAAATTAGTTGAGTTGCAAATAAGTTGATCCGAACATCTTGAAATATCAAAAAAATAAAACGACAGTTATATCTTAGTTGACTCTAGCAAATTGCTCATGCTTGAAGGCTGTTTTTAACATAATAACCATTACGAGTTTATTTAATTTTAAGTGAACTCTTATTTTTAAATCTTAAATTAACAAAAAATAAATAAAAATAGCTTGCAATATCTCATGTAAAATTATTTTAGTTTTTTTTGGTTATTATTGTGCATGTTGTGTGTGAGACGCAGAACTAATATTTATAATGATAATTAGTTTTAAAATATTAAGAGGAAAAGAAAAACTTAAAATTTATTTACGAAACTTCAATTAAAGGTGGGATCCACACTCATTTTTTCTCACTCTTCCAATCCTTTTCAACCAACAAATTAAAAACATTTCAACTATTAAAAGTGACAGTTATATCCATAGTTGACATGTTAATTACAATAATGTTGAGAACTGAAAAAAGAAAATTGTAATTCAACATTTGTGTTTTGCTAATTGACAGGTATCTTCCTCCTTATACCTTATTCCTACCCATTAAAGATGATGATGAACAGTCCCTAAAAAGGAAAGGAAAAAAAATGGGAAAGATAGTAGAGAATCTCATATTCTCTCAGCTTTCTTATTTAGTCATCTTTATCATTCTGGTTTGCATAACAGAGGGGAAAAAGATGAAGGAAGATCCTCTCAACTTCAATGTGCTGAGTATAGTAGTTGAAGTTATAAGGTAACCTCTAAATTCTTCTTATTTTTTGGTTT
>JAOTRH010180831.1:0-12011 GCA_034768845.1 Heliamphora exappendiculata | reverse complement strand
ATATGTTTGACGTTTTCAAAGTCTGGATCATGCAGTGGTGTTAAAAAAAAAAGAGAATAATGTTTGGAATAGATATGAGAATTGGGGAAAAATAATGAAACTTTTTGTTAGTTTATATATAAATGGACTGATTGTAGTTGGTGGAAATACATACTGTAATGTTAGATATGTGCAAATATTTTGGGTTCTGTTTCATAGAACAACAGACTTGTGAATTCGGTTCTAAAAGAAAAGCTTAATTATTTTCCTTTGTGTTTTAAAAAATACTATAGCATAATAATTGTGCAATTTATATTATGGAAAAGAATGATTTATTGTTGAGATGAATAAGTTACATGATTTCTCTACATGTTTAGTACTATAGTGGTTTCGATTATAAAAGTGTGTTTTCTGTTACTTGTGTGATTTTTGAAATCATATGCAATTCTTAAATATTTATTGGGAATTTATATATTGGGTGACTATGCATAGTTGATGCAGTGTAGAGATCTTATGGAATTATGAAGTTTATTTAATAAAAAAAATGGGTGGGCGTGGAATATGGAAAATTAATCCATATTTGAAAATATGAATTTTGTGATCATGTTTAGAGGGGAAAAAAATTGTGGGCATTCAATTTATTGAACAAGAAAAAATTTGTTTTGATTAAGAAATAAAAAAAAAATTGTTAGACTTTGCGTTGCTCGGAAAAAATATATATTAGAGTTGAAAATGGAGAGAAACTACCGGTGTTTTGTGACAAAGTAAATAAATAAATTTTTAATTATTGTGCCAATTATGTCAAAGAGTTGTGGTTTGAAAAAAAAATTGAACTATGTCAGTACTATAAATTGTGGGAGCATTTTGTAGATCCTAAATAATGTGATTATTTGGGATATTATGCATATAATCAAAGGCTCATTTATTATGGAGTTTGATTATTTTTTGTGAAAAAAAATATTATTAATTGTGTTTTAATTTCTATCACAAACATGCACTGAATTATAAAAATGGATGGATATAAAAATTTATCGTGGAATCCTTGAATATGATCCAAGATGACAAAATGGGTAAATCGTGTTAAGAGTTCGTAGAAAATGTCCCATGTGACAATGCGTGATTCGTTATGCTATTAAGGCTAACGATGATAAATTTTTGTTCAAGGGTCATATTCGTCATGCTTTCAAAGTATGATGATGAATAAATATTTTGAGGAGAATGTTGGAGTTATTCGATTACTATTTCAAAACTCATATTTTATAAAATATTTCTGTAGAAACTGTTTTAAAACAAAGCACTATTTATTTGAATGTCTTTCTATTTTTGGCTGAAACTAATTTCAGAGTCTTAGCAACATTCTTAAGGAATTTTGAGAACTTGGTAATTTAATGATGTGATTCTTGGAATTATCTAAGATGAAAATATAAAACTAAGAAAATACAAAATTTCTTAGTGAATATCCTTTGTGGATAATGTTGTAATTTGTTATACATGGTGTGTATAATGACGATTATAGAATCTTCGATTCAAATGGATAGAATAAATAATTGTGAAGATAAATAATACTAGTGTAAAACCTTGGGCATTGTCTAAGATGAAATGTGAATTGTTTACACATTATATTGATGTGATAGAAAAAATGCCTAAAATATTTTTAAGGTACTTATTCACGAGTAATCAAGGATGAAATTAGAATTTGGGTTGAGCCTCTAACTACTTTATTGACGTTGTAATTAAACATCGAGGGGGATGAGACTTATACATAAACAAGAGCCACGAGTGATGGTAACCCAACTTACATGAATAGAGATCCTATGAAGTAAGTTTATATGGGTAATAACAAGTCACTTGGTGGTCGTTAAGCACTATCATTTTATTTATTTTGAGAGCCTATCCCTATGGTGTTGGTAGTGCAAACTGCACTATTTGAGGGTTGAGCAATGCTCTTAATGAGTCCATAGTCTTTTAAAGGTGGTGTGTTTAATTGCAATGCACACTTGATGTATTCACCTATGTGGGTGTGGAGGTGGTGCCGCTTCTTATGAGAGCTTGGACAGGTTCTCTGGAGCACTCATGAAGATCCAAGTAAGGCGCATGGCAGCTTAGCGCCACCCCGCGTTGAACAAGCTTTGATTAGAGAGTTTAATATGGGTGACAGATTTGATCGTGTTACACCAAAAGAAATTTGGTTCATAGAAATATTGTATTTCACCAAATTTCTGTAACCCCGCCTTGTTTATCTTAAGTGTCGGTTCATAGTTCAAAAAATATCACCATAATGCATTAGACATTCGTGTTCCATTATCAAACTTTAAATATTTTATTTGTATTTTGAAATAGTGGGAGATTGTTGTAATTGTAATACAAAATTAATTTAATATTTCAAAATAAAAAAAATAAGAAAATATGTTATTTGTAAATATCTTTTACTTTAGTGGTGCTTTATTTGGAGAATTAAATGGGGAGCTGTTAATGGTGCTTTACGTTGAAGAATTGAGTGGAGAGCCGTTTGGGATCTCATTTTATTTATTTTGAGAGTCTATTCATTTATTTATTTTTAAGTTATTTTTTATTGCTATGACCGTTGATGGGTTTAAAACAATTAGTCACCGGTATTAATTGAGAGAATAAGAGTTGAATGCTTTTTTAGGTCAGGCGTTTTTTTCATAGTATAAAATTTGGTGGTTCGGAGTGTTTAAAAATTAAGAAGAAGAATTCAAAATCATATGAAGAGAGATATAAAATTTTATTAGCTAAAATTATTTTGAATGAGTGTTGTGAAATATTATACAAATATTTTATTAAGTTTTGGTTTGATCTTGGGATGATCAATGGAGCTGTTCCTGATACCTCCACATTGCGAGTGCACGCTTGTGGGGAAGCGACAGTTAAATGCTGAAGAGTAGGACGCCAACAACCTGTTGCACTGAGTCATATACTCAGGGACGGATGCAGGATTTTAGTTTAGGAGGGGTGAATTATTCTGATAAATTTTTAGAAGGGCATGTATTAAATTAAAAAAAAAATCTTAGAGGGGCGAATCTATATAATCATTAAATATTTTGAACTAATATTATTATAATAGTGAGATTTTTTAAAATCTTAGGGAGGTGGCTGCCTCCATCCGCCCCTCATGGGTCCATCTATGCATATACTCCGAGGGACAGAAATTTACTCTTAAGGACAGTGCGGTTCTTCATGCCTTTGTCGATAAGTTTTTTTGTCCTTAAGTTTTCTGTCTCTAATTTATTTCTGTTGAATTATTTTAATTTCTGTATAAGAATAATGTTTTATCCCCTCAAATTTCCTATAAAATTTAAACAACTTCAATGTCAACATAGCATCCACCTCTTGTTCGACAAAAATCCCAAAACAATAAATGGAAACAGAGAGACAATGGACACGACTGTAATTTGGAAACCCCAATGTCTAACCCAGGGACAAAAGCCACAATCGCAACAATCAGAACAATTCAACTATGAATAAAAGAGTGAGGAGCTACAACCCTTTTCTTAGGTTTACCTAACTCTGTAGTTGCTCTAGATTCCATAGCCACCATGAGAAGCACCTTCTTAATCTCCATTCTTCAAATGACTTAATTACAACATCAATCAAAGGTTCCTGGGATGAGCAGTGCGTGTGTAATTTTTTTTTCTTTCTATGAATGGATTACTCAACCTAATTCATGTGAAGTGAAGATCAATGCATGAAGAAAAAAGGTTTAGGCTGAACTAAAATGGGATCCAGACCAAAGGCTTTTATAAAGTGATGAAAACATGTTAGCGTCCCACAAAATTCGCTTGAGCAGCTGTGTGGATCTCGCTTTCTAACCCTAAATGATGAAAATGAGGCTTTATATACGTTGGGCTGATGAAACTAGCCAAACTAGGTATTTTACGCATTTAGAGTTTAAGCACGCGTCGGGCGCTGAAGCCCATGCATATAGCGTATATCGTGATGTATTGCTTGCTGATTAAGCATCTAATGCGCATTGGGATGCATTACTTTTTGATTATAATCTTTCTTATGTTAAGGTGCATGAAATACGAGATTTCTTTTGGGATGGAATCCCATCTAGAGGTGCTTCATGGTTGAGAGAGGAGCCCATTGAAGTAATATGGGAAAGAGTAGTTGCAGTACCAGTTTGTGGAGGATTGATCGTTGGCATGTTGAATGTGCTTCGAGGTACTCTAGAAGGCCCTATGAATAGTACTTTTACGTCTAATGTCAAAGTTGCATTGGAACCGATTCTGAAGACAGTGGCTGCATGTATTACCCTTGGAACGGGGAATTCATTAGGGCCGGAAGGTCCTAGTGTCGAGATAGGTGCATCCATTGCGAAGGGAGCTGGTATTTTGTTTGATAGAAGCACACAAATGAAGCTTTCTCTTGTGGCCGCGGGCTCAGCTGCTGGAATCTCTTCAGGTTGGCAGTTCCCCATCACTATGATTTGAGAAATTGCATGCATCTATATGATCCTTCATGTAATTCATTATACCTATGTTATTGAATTAAATGTGAATGGCCTAATGAATTAAAAGTATTTTTTGAATAAAATTGTTCCAGTACAAATTTATTCACTTTCATCCTCATCCTTGTGAAGCAGTAGAAATGTCTATGACATAACTACTAAACTTGAGGCAACTGAGTTATGCTTATAATTTTGGATATTGGAAGATTAGATAAATCTGTTTTTGGAGATATTAAGCTTAAAACAATGGAAAGTTAGAGATGATGATGATGAAGAAGAAGATCTACTCATCACACCTAGGCTAAGAAGCACGGATATGGGACACAGATATGACCCGCTGTGGACACATTGACTAACATTTTAAAAAATAGGACACGACACAGTTGGGACACATCAATCATAACATGTATTTTATTTCACGAAAATAGCGATTGAAAATCTGTGTAAGAAATTTGTTTCATAAACAAATTAGAAATGTTGAAAACTAGAATTCATAAAAGTCGATGAAAACCTTTTCACACTCCTCTGTCCGGAAGCTTTCCTCAGTACTTTAAAGAATGGTGGGCACTGATCAGTTGCTTTAGAAAGAAAACGATTGAGGGAAGCTATTCGGCCAGTCAACTGCTGCACCTCTTTCACACTCCGGGGTGACTGCATATCCAAGATGGCTTTGATCTTCTCTGGGTTTGCCTCGATGCCCCTTTGGCTGACCATAAAACCAACTTAAATATTTTAAAGGAGAAATGATTAATAGGCATAAACAAAACATTACTTTCATTTTATCTTTGGATCTTATGTTTAACTTTAAACAAAAAAAAAAAAACTTGTAAGATGATTATGTTTGTTTAAGTGATGGGCACATCTCTTCCTCGAGTTTTTGAAGAGTGTCCAGTTCTAAAAACTACAAACAATAATAGGACATATTAGACTAGTGTCCTACACTATGTTATATGCAGTCGGGTACGGGTGTCGGGTGTTGGTATGTTAAGTGTCGGATTCATATAATTTTCATGTCAAGGACACTGGGAGACAGAAAAATATTTATATTTCTTAATATAGTTTTGTTATTGCCTAGGATAAATGGTGTTTATCAGGTTTCACAGAGCATTTTATGCATAGTATGACAGTTTACGTATAGTTCTATTATAAATTCGAGTAATTAAATATGCTTCTTAAATAAATAACAAAATCAAACCAAACCAAACTAAGCCTTTGTCCCAATCAATTGGGATTGACTATATGAATTTTGCCATTCTACTATGTTAAGAGCTTTATTGCACGAAGCGGGAGTGAGAGCGGGTGCAGGAGAGAGCAAGGCCATACAGAAGAGTCTAAGGTTATGAGTGCCTATGGAAGCGTTTATATATTTTATATATTCTGCGAAATATATTTTATTTAATTGTAATATATGTTAAAATAAGAATAAATATTGTAGATTAGTGTCAAATACAAATTATTTTTTGTAATATATAAATAAATATTATGTAAATATAAAGTTCTAGAATATGTTTGAGTTAATTTTATTCTATAATCTTATTAATTCTATAGATTTTCTCTTATTTCCTCACTTTTATTTTGTTTTTTGGGAATTTATGTGTTTGAGAGATTTTATCTTAATTGGGAGCGAGGTTCTTTCTTGATGGGAGCGAAGTTCTTACAAGATTCTTATTTTAGAGCGCGGGAGCGAGGTTCCGAGACAAATTCGTCATCTCAGTGGGAGGATCATGCAATTGAGGTTAAGAGCCATATCTTCAGTTAATTTTATTAGGCTCATATCTTTTCTTAATATCGCATCACATGTCAACTTAGATTTACCCCTCCACCTAGTATTTTCATTACGCATGATCTTGTCGCTTTTTCTTACTATTGCATCAATTGGTCTACATTGTATGCGTTCAAATTATATTAATCTATTTTATCTCAGCTTGTCCTCTATTAGTGCAACTTTTACCATTTCATGAATCTTCTCATTTTCAATTTTATCTTTTCTAGTCTTACCATACATCCACCTTAACATTCTCATTTTTGCAATATTCATTTTATTTATGTGATTTTTTTTAGTAACCCAACATTCTGTCAAGTATAAAACCGCTGGTTTAATAGATGTTCTATAAAATTTTTCTTTTAATCTTGTAGGTATCCGTCGATCACATAAAACTTCGGAAGCGCTCCTTCACTTAAGCCAACCAACTTTGATTCAATGGGTTACATTATTTACAACCTCTCAATCTTTATTAATAATCGAACCTAGATAACGAAAATATTCACTCTTAGATTTTTCTTGGTTTTGAATATTTATTTTTTCACCATCTAGTTCGTAGAATTCTAATATCTCTTCTTGCTTTATGTTGCCTCTTTATCTAATATCATAAGTCTATGTTATGATGTTAAGATCTCTCCATGAATGACCTTGTAATCTTTACATATTAGACTGTCTATATTTTTAGTAAGGAAATAATTTATTGGACTTTTATGAGATACATTTTAAAGGTTATCAAGTGTTCTTCCCTTTTTTTAAAAAAAGTGTTGGTTAATATAAGATCAAAAGCTACTCAAAATCTAGGATCCCCTCTCCAGTCTCATTTCGATCACCAAAACCAAATCCCCCATGAACCTTCTCATATCCTTGTCCCTTGTTTCCTATATGCCAATTGAAATCTCCACATATAATTATCTTCTCTCTTACTGGTATTTCTTGAACCATTTTCATGCATTTTATCCCAAAATTGCCATTTAGTATGGTTATATAACCCTACGTTAGGTGCATAGGCACTAATCACATTAACTATGGTTTCTCCAATCACAAGTTTAATTAGAATTATGCTATCTCCATTTTGCGTGTCGGTTACTATATTATCTTGAAGGTGTTTAGCTACTATTATTCTTACACCATTTCTCTGTCTCTTTTTCCCAGTATAATAGATTTTATACCCTGTATTATCTATTTTTTTATTTCTCCCCTACCCATTTAGTCTTTTGTAAGCACGCTATAATAATTTTTCTTTTAATTATAGTATCTACTAATTCCATTGTTTTACTTGTTAAAATTCCTATATTCCAAGTTGCTAATTTAAACCTGTGGTCCCACGCTCATCTAAGGAAGCATAAGAAGTCAGGAACCCTTGCTCATTTTTTACCATACCTGGGCACCAGTGTGGCACCCTTTGCCCATTTTATGAAACGCCCGAAGGCAGTCGCAACGCGTCACTTAAGGGGGACATCCTAGCATTGACACGTAAATTCTTTAGATTCATGTTCATAGAGATTTGGCAGGTTTTTTGACGTGCTGGCTGTTAGCTATCTAGCGCACAACTCGCTTTCTTTCTCTGGGGTTCTTAGGTGAATGTCCAACTAAAAATGTCGGCCACGTATCTCATATACTTATTCAAGTGTTGAGTGTGTGACATGGGTAATTTATACATTTAAAAGAGTTTATGTAACTTAGCTTCAGCAATGTTCGACGAGTGTGACACAAACACATCTCCTTCTTTGAAGTGTTTGTGCTTCTTAGCACTTAGGGTTATAGTTGCATTTCTCAATTCCAAACAAGTTTCAAAAATAGTTTTGAAAACTCACGTGACTAATTTTCATTAAAGTAGAAGAGTTACATCACTTTATATGCTCCTATTTCACAAGTACTATGACCCCAAAATTTGGAATATGTAGATTTTGGTTTCTAAAACCATATAGAAAAACCTACTAAGCAGTAGCATGACTTGACAAATCATTTGACTGATGGACCATGATTTCATCATGTCTAGAAGTTGAATCACCGAAACACCCCAACATATAGGACACTAGAAAACATATAGGAAACCAACCAAATTGATGCCGAAATTAAAAGCCCGTAAAATAGGGCTCAAAACTTTGCCAAGTTGATTTTCTCTTTTCTTTTTTTTTTGGCACGTCTTATGGATCATATCACCTTGGTCCCATTGTAAACCCACTATCATATTATATAGGGATGCGATGGAGGAAGGTTTACCAGTATCCCATTCTCTGCCCCCATTTTGGGTGCCTCTCTCCCCACATGGCAAAAAAAAAAAAAAGAAAAAAGAACAATCGTCATATATTCAAATACATGTACATATGGTCTTATATACACTTCCTATAAAAGGATTCATATTCTCACTCCCCATTTTGATACACTCACAACCTGTTCTCACGACCAGAGAGATCAAGTGGCTTGATTGTAAGTCACAAATAATTCAGTCCCCAAATTCTATGCCTTCCTCAGAAGCACAACGCTATCACAAAGTAAGGTGGCATCCTTCTTCCCCTGTCTTCTTAAGGTATAACTTAGTTTTTAACTACGGAGGGCCGTAGGCCAATGTTATTTATCACATGGGTTGTAGACCCAGGAGCTATTTGTTTAGCTGGCCTCATTTAAGGAATGTTTAGATGCTGCACCAACATTGGGATCGATTTTTGAACTCCTATCTCTCGTCTACATCTTACTCACAAGTTGGCTTATCTTCCCTTACCCTTGAGGGGACCCTTGGAGATCTCACCATTTGACATGGCACATTTCCTTCAACTTAGCATTCCGTTAACGGCCATATTACCGAGAAATATGATTCCCACATGATTAAGTTTTGAATTCCAGCCTATCCTTGTGAAACCAGAAGGATGTCTAAAACTAGCCATGCAAGAGGCAATTCATTTATATTTCCTTTAGCACATTCACAAGCTTTTGCATTTGCATAGATTTAAGGTTGGAGATGATCGGAGTCTTTCATGACCACATTGGTCTCGTCTTAAAAAGCACTCATTTAACTCATTCTTGAATAATTAAGCCAATCCCCAACCTGTATGAGTGTTATTAATGCAATTGAGCTCAAACAATGCTATTGTTAGAGTATTTTATTAGTAGTTCTTTTCATGTATTAAGGGTATTATTGTCTATGTGTCCCAGAGTATTTTAATATAAATAGATGACACTAATTAAAGAGGGCTGATTAAGTTCCTGAATCCTAATTTCTCTATTCCTCCTCTCTTCTTACTCTCTCTCAAACTCTAAAGTTGGTTATTTTGAATTTTAACTTCGTATCAGAGCAATCAAACTTATAGACCATCGGATTATTCAGAATAAATTAGAGACTACTCGGATTATTCAGAATAAATTAGAGACTACTGGAGCTGCTGACATCAGTGCTGTTGGAGATGACGTCTGCTAACAGCTGACATCAGAACATGTCACCAGCGTTTGTCAATCGTAGCTCTCTACTCGTCCCAATTTTCTCTTTATCATGATGATTTTTGCGGAATTTTTTGAAACTATGTAGAGCTCCTTTTTTAATTTCGAAATACTTTCGGATTTGGGAACCCTATCTGTTCGAACTGCGATTTGTGACTCTAGATGTTGGTTTTGTTGCTTTGAAATCTTCCTATGTGTATCGAAATTTGTCGTATGTGTGAGATTTGGTGCTGATTTGGTGTTTTTGGTCGATTTAGCCTTGGATTTGACGAACTCTTAGCTTCGGTTGGAGTTCGCAGGGCTGCCTTCTTCCATTGCTGAAGGGTTTCGGCTTTAGTGTTCGACGAGCTCTTCTCTTTCAGCGCTGAAGGGTTTCGGCTTTGTCCCTTGGGCCCACCTTGCTGTTCCATTTGATTTTGGTGTAGGGTTTGCTGTTTGGCTTAATCTCTGGTACCAAACATCTCTCTTTCTACATCGCCGAAGGCTTCCCTTGTTGCTTTGGTGTTGAGTTTATCCTTCGGGCCCACCTTGCTTTTCAGCTTTGGTTCCTTGGTTGTTTGGATCAGTTGGTATATTTCTTTGGATTCCTTATCTCTTTGGATTAAGCTACTAAGCTGAGGATAAATCATTAAGTTTAAAAGATGACGAGTTATTCAGGTGTGTTACCTCTAAGCGTCTAAACGGTCTTAATTATTTGGCTTGGGTCCCCGCTTTTAATCATAACTCTTAAAATCGGCTTTTACTGTTACGCAACGCCATTACGTATTGGTTGACCCGTTATGGTCGATTTAGCAGTGTGATAAAAAATCTCATGCGTAAAGGTTGTTACAGTCACCATTAATGCCATTACGGCACGGTAAAGGTTCGTTATGGGACCGATACGGCCGTTACAACATCTGTAGTGACTCTTCAGATTGTGAATTAATTGAAATCATTTTTTAGGACAATTTCTTCTATTTTTTTTATACCAAAAAGACTTTTCATAGTAGTCGAAAATCTTTACTTACCTGTGTGAAGCTTGATTTATGAAATTTACATAATTTTTGGTATTTTTTGGCTTAAAAAATGTAATAATATCTATTTTTTATTATTTAGATTTTTTCAAGATCTATGTAAAATAAGATTAGCATCTTTAAATCTTGTTTGTTTTAGGTTAGATTCATATATTCAATGTTATATTATTTTATAATTGCTTTTTTATTATTTATTTAAAAAATCACAAATATTAATTTCGAAAAAAAAAATCCTAGTACAATATCTACACGAAATTTAGAATATTTAGATCTTGATTTTTTAGGTTAAATTCATATATAATGTTGCACTACATTTTTATTATTATGATTTAAAAAATCTAAAAATAATTTTGAGAATATTTATTAAAAAAATCTATATAAATAAGCTTAGAAATCTTTAGATCTTGATTGTTTTATGTTAAACTTGTATATTTAATAAGGTATTATTCTTTAAAAATATGTTAAAACTACTTAAAAAATTAAGACACATTGGATCATGTCTAAAAAGTGAACAAATTTCACCAAAATTATTTTAAATTCTAATAAATATAATTAATAAAAACACGCATAACGGCTAAATTATAGTGAGTTGTGCAAAAAAGAAAAATAATCATGGCTCCGATAACCGCTGCAGTTACGCTACTGCCGTTAAGCCCCAAAACCGTGTCAGCGCCACCATTATCGTTACGACAACCGCTGCCGCTATTTAAAACTATGGGTTTAATATAAATAGATGACAGGTAAAAGGGGCTGTTTAAGTTCCTAAAATCTAATTTCTCTCTTCTTCCTCTCTTCTTACTTTCTCTCAAACTCTAAAGCTAGTTATTTTGGATTTTAACTGCTATGATCAGCTCAAGACGAAATCCTATCGAGTGGTGGTAAAGAAAGAGAGAAGCTTAAGCTGAGTTGTGTACACAACTTATTAGGCTTTCAAAAATTAAACGAGTTGAATAACCATTGTTTGTTATTTTGAAAATGTGTCGACCAGGTTATTATTCAACTAATGCATAAAGAAAGTAATAAAAAATGAAGTTATTGTTCACACCCATGCTTTGTTCTTTCTCCTATTACTGCATATATTGCTTGTGGTTACTATTTTTTGATGACATGCTAAAAAAGAAAGCAAATGTAATAAAAATCAAAGTTATTGTCACGATCCATTTTCATATATGGTTTCCGTGACCGGCCAGTGAGTCAAAACCCACCAAAGGCTTTTTTCTTTCTTTATTTTCCATTCCTTATTTTGATATTTGCCGACTGAACTTTTTTTTTCTATTTTTCTTTTTAAATGATCTCATTCAAGTCATTCCAAATTTGGAAACCAAAGTAACTTATTCATTGAAAGAAATTA
>JAOTRH010180820.1:0-12011 GCA_034768845.1 Heliamphora exappendiculata | reverse complement strand
AGTGACTTAATCAATACTAAATTAATTAATAATTTTTTTATTAATTAATAAATATGATTTGTGAACCAAATTAATAAGTTTAATTCAATATAAAATAAAAAATAACACACAATTAAACAGAACATTCAAAAACTGCAACATTAGTCTTTGTTTAAAAATTTAAAAACATAATTAAACACAATTATTAATTAATTCCAATTCCAATTGAACGTGCCTTTTCCTTCCAAGCTGCCTATTCCAAGGTGTCAACAAATACAATCAGAGCCCTTGCCAACAAAAAATAGAGCCTCTACAAGAAATAGAGAGTTAGTCTCTGCTGCGTGAATGTGAAGCCGCGCCGAAGTCCAACTGGCACCACAACGACCAGATCTGTAGCGCAAACACAACAACGACCAAATCTGGATGAAGCTCGTCGCCGTTGGACATGGGATGAAGCTCGTCGCCATCGTCAGACATGGGATGAAATTTAACAAACCAGATTTGGATGAAGCTCGATCAAATCCAAAATGCAACACAAATGAATGTTAGATGTTTAAGCAACCAAATCTAGGTTTGGGGAAAAGGTTTCTCGAAATCTAAATCAAATCTGAAGAAAGATGCAAAAAGCATGTGGTATATGTATCGAACTGGTCCCTTTTTAGACGAATCGGTCCGATTTTCATATGAATCTGCAAAATATCCGTTACGAACCGATTTGTATCGCGAACCGGCCGAGTCTTGCGCAAAAATCATTCTCAACGATATATCGATGCGTATCCGACTCGCTCCTCCAAATTTCTGCTACGTATCGCCCGATTCGCTACGAGCCGACTGAGATTCAAATCTATGGTTTAGACTTCAGATGGTTGTCTTTTTTTTCTTCTTTTTTGGGTTCTTTTTTGGCAGCTCGACAGAGTTTCTAGCATTGCTGCCAAGTACATAGGGAGGCCAATCTCACAGCTCCCTCCGGTACAGCTAATCCAAATATCATCGTTGGATCTGTCAATGGCAACTTTCGGTGGCCACGACATGGGTGATCCTTCGCTTGATCTTGATCTTCTGCCCGGTTGCCCGTCGGCTGCTCCAAACCTGCTATTCCACGCGATATGCCTCATAAGGATGGAGAAATCCCTTAAGGCAGAAGTCGCCGGTAATGCAATGGATGAGTTCATAAGGCTCCTATAGAACAATGAACCTTAGTGGATGAAGTCGGCCAACGACGGGAAAGAGGTCCTCAATGTTGATAGTTAGGAAAGGCTTTTTTCCCAGAGTTGGAAACCACTCCAAAAATCCGAACATTCAGATTGAAGCATCCAGAGATTTTGGGGTTGTCATTATGAATGGTTTGGCATTGGTTGACATGTTCATGGACTCTATAAGCCAGGTTTGCATGACGATTTTAAATTGCGATATCCAAAAAAGTACTAACTAATATTGGTGATAGGGTAATTTTGGATGGATATTTAACAACATATTAGTAAATATGAAAATTGAATGCTCAAAATTCAAGTAATATGATAAGTAAGGATCAATATTTAAAATGAAAAAATCAAGTGGCCTTTAGCCCAATGGTATAGGTGTTTGCCTCTAAATGAGAGGTTAGGAGTTCAATTTTTGCTAGGAATAAGGTGCTAGTGTAATGGGTGTGTGAGTTTAGCCGTTCAATAAAAAATATATTTAAAATGAAAAATGTATAGGGTTCCAAAATTCCCATACAAAACAGCCAAAATGGTCTATATCTATACAAATATTACATGTGATGACTAATTTTCCTTTGCAGAACCAATGGGTGGAGCTATTTCTTGTTGGAGATTAGAACGCGATCATTAATCCCGCCCAAGATCAACCACCATCACACAAGCACAGAATAAAAAATGCAGAAGAGAGAAAGAGACAATCCACGCACAGACACAAGGTTTACGTGGTTCAGCAAATTATGTTTACGTCCACGGGATCACACACTTTCACTATAGATTGGAGATTACAAAGGGAGGAAGGTCTGGGAGAGAAAATACAGATGCATCATAGAAGAACAAAAGCTAAAAACAAAACAAAAAACCTCACACGGCTGCTGCAACCCTAGCAGCTTATAAATACATTCCTGCATAAACCAATCGATCGATCTAAAACACGGATCGATCTGTCTCAAGACAGCCTCAGTTTCTTGCCTGCAGTCATGACTTATCGATCGATCTCACCCCCAATTGATCGATCCCACTAGTAAACTAGTTTTTTCTTCACCAATCACAACAATTCTCCCATTTAAACTAAAACCACTCGAAACCTTGAGAAATCCCAACAACCTTACCAACACCTTGAAACCACTGAAATAAATACTCAAACATGTGTGACCCAACCTTCTATCTTCTATCCCTTAAGATCAACTAAAGTTGTGCACAACTTCAGTTTGTTAATGTTGACACCTTTTGTCAACATATCAGCTGGATTCTTCACCCCGCTAATCTTCTCAAGATTTAACTAATTGCTGTCTAGTAACGAGCGAATGAAATGATACTGCAGCTGTATGTGCTTCATCCTAGAGTGGAATACTAGGTTTTTTCCAAGAAGGATAGAACTCTGGCTATCACTGTAGAGCGTCCATCTGTCAACCTTCTAACCCAACTCATCTAAGAGACCTCGTAACCAAACCATCTCCTTTCTAGCCTTTGTCACTGCAACATACTCTGCCTCTGTAGTTGAGAGTGCCACAATCTTCTGCAACTTTGAAGCTCAGCTCACTGCTGTGCCCCCAAAGTGTAGACAAACCCAATGGTGCCCTTCTTACTGTCAACATTGCCTACTAAGTCCGCATCCACATAGCCTTGCAATTTTAGTTCTGTCGTCATGAAATACAATGACGTCTCTGTAGTCCCCTTCAAATATCTCAGAGTCCATTTGACAGCATCCCAATGCTGCTTCCCTGGATTGCTCATGTATCTGCTGACTACTCCCACTGCATGTACGATATTTGGTACGGTACGGATCATAGCATTCATCAGGCTACCAACAGCCGATGCATAAGGAACCTTGCTCATGTGCTCCTGCTCTTGCTCTGTCCTTGGAGACTGATCCTTAGTTAGCCTGAAATGGCTAGCTAAGGGTGTACTGACAGGTTTTACACCATCCACGTTGAACCTGCTCAGGACATTCCTCATATATTCTGCCTGAGATAGTCTCACGGTCTCTGCGGCTCTGTCTTTGACTATTCTCATCCCAGGGATTTGCTTGGCAGCTCCTAAGTCCTTCATAGAAAATTACTTTGACAGCTACTTCTTCAGCTTATTAATCTTCTCGATGTACGGCCCAACAAAGAGCATATCAGCTATGTACAATAGTAGAATGATATATGAGCTGTCAAAACTCTTGACATAACAACAATGATTTCCCTCCAGCCTACTAAACCTGGTACTCTGCATGAAGCTATCGAACTTCTTGTACCACTACCTTAGAGCTTGTTTCTGACCATATAAGCTCTTATTTAATTTGCAGACCATGTCTTCCTTGCCTTTCACTACAAATCCTTCAGGCTAGCGCATGTATATGTCTTCTTCCAACTCACTGTGAAGAAATGCAGTCGTGACTTCCAACTGCTCCAAAAATAGATCCTCTACAGCTACAATTCCAAGCACTTTTTCAATCGTTGTCAACTTCACAACTAGAGAGAAGATTTCAATGAAGTCAACTCCATCCTTCTGCTAAAATCTCTTGATAACTAACCTTGTCTTGTAGCGACTGCTGTCGTCAAGTTCTTCCTTCACTCTGTATACCCACTTGTTGTGCAAAGCCTTCTTTCCAGCTGGCAATCTAATCAGCTCCCATGTCTGATTTTTCAGTAGGGAATCCATCTCATCTTTCATAGCTAACTCCCACTTCATCGGACTCTCGGTCTGTAAGTGTGGCGTCCTGTCCTCTGGGCACATCAGGACATATATAAACATAAATAAAGGGATATTCTAACCATTCATTCATATTTATATACGTTAGTTATTACATCATAAAAGAGTTCTAAACCATTCAAAAGTACTTATTTATTACAATTTCACCAAGAAATTTCAAAAATTACACTAAGCATGGGAAAACTGAATATAAGAACAAAATTAGAGGTCTCGACTCCTCAAAATGCATAAGCGAGATCCATGTGCTCTTGGAACTCACCCTGTTCTTCCAACTCTTCTTCTCCCTCGGGGATGACTTCGTCCAAGAACTCCTCCTCACCTGTGGCATGAATGCCATGAGCCAAGACCTAAAAGCAAAACACGCTAACCTTCTAACTAATCTCACGGCACAAAATTCACCACAACACATATCATATAACACATAGTACAGTATATAATTAAAGAGACAGACGAATTTATGACAAGATAGCAGATAAGTCAGTAAACATGTGCATATGAGATGCCGTGTATGAAACGCAGATGCCCAACCCAACAAGCACCCATATTATAATGGGGATTCCACGTTGGGAATCACTAGAGTATACTTTCATGGGTATTTGATCACCAAAGCCATCATCGCACCTCATTGCGAATAGTAAACGCGCGCCTTGCCTTCGTGCCTTAGCTGTTTTACTCAATGGCAACAGCGTGGGGTCCATGCCGTACTCCAGGCTAACAAATTCAATAATCAATCAATCAGTCATATCAGACATATAATAAGTGATTTTTCCCACCTTAAGACTCGTGATGCCTTCACTGGTGTCAACCCAAAGTTGAAGAGATAATCAGGAAAATTCAAGAGACACTTCATATTACACAAACTACCAAGATGAGGGATTTAGGACCACCATAATTGGACTCTTCTCCAATGTTACCCTTCAAATCATCACAGTAATGGGGTTTAGGTCTACCATAATTGGGATCTTCTCTAAAATTACCACCACAGTGGGATTAGGTTTGCCGAATTAGGCTCTTCTCTAAATTACCCAATTTGCCCGTGTTGACACCACTTCCATAATATAACCATAACTCAAAGAGGTACAGAATTAAAGAGACATCAAAACAAAAGTACTATCGACGAACCCATGGTGCCTAACAATATTCGTGATAAACTATTTTGTAACACCGGGGACACGCCCAAGGTGCACAAGGGGAATTCATCCCAAAACATTTTCGAAAATGGCAACTAGGGACGCCCTAGACTTAGAATCAAGAAAGATAATCTCAATACAGCCTATCCCAACAACGGTTTGCACAGATGGACTCCAATATGCTAGAATGCAAGTGGCAATGTCAATGATGTATGGTATAGACCTCAAATACAACCATCTATAGCATCGCATCAACTAGTATGACCAGATTCATAGTACAACACGCAAAGCATAAGGTATAAATAAGTGAAGCACAAGTTACAATTCTCAAGATATGATTCAACATGATCGCATGAATTCTAAACCTTCATACATTCACTTATAAACACTAATCAACTAATTCAAATCAAACATCATATAAAAACTCGGGTCTCATAGTAAATGGTACTCAAACATTCATTTAACAAATTTTAAGGCAAAAAATCAAGTATTAAATTAAAAGGGGCAACAAAGTTTTCGGGTATCTAGACTTAGAATCAAGTTATGATTTTTAAACACCATTTAGATGAAAGTATTTTCAACAACTCTTATGTTTAACACAAAGACCAAAACATAAGGAAAAAGGGTGAACAAAACTTCCTAAGCAAAAATGGTTCAGCACTTTTTTCAAGATTTTACCAAAAATATGCTTCTGTTGGTCTCGGTTTTGGGGTATCATATTAAGTCCAAATGAGCCCATTTTCGAGTACGTTCTACTTCAACAAGTCTCCGAAAAGTTTCATGTTTAGAACTAAAGATAGTTGTTTGGAAAAAGTTAGACGTTTTGACCATTTTAGAAAATAGGTTATGTCAGCAGCTAAAACTCAGCAGAGTCAGTTTTGGACAGAGGGTTTGAAATGGTTTTGGGGTATCGTCCCAAGGATTTAGGATCTAATTTTTGGGAAAAAAGTACTTCAATATGTTAGCTACAATATTTATGTAGAGAACTTTTCGAATAGGTCACTAAAAATAGGGTATTTGGGCAACATAAAAATATGTGACAAAAGTGTCCCTTGAGGGCTGAAACTCAACAAATACTTTCAAAGCCGTTTTGACCAATTAAAACTCAATAATTTGTGCTCATTTTTGGTGGGTAGAAAGATATACATGTTATCTACAAGTCTCATGTTTTGACCAAAGTTAGGATCTCAACTTAAACTAGGATTTCCAAGTTGGAAGTGTTGACTAGTGGAACAATGATACACTTTGGTAAACTATAATATCTCGAGTTATACTTATGTAAATGAGTTGAAAATAACTTTGGATGAAAGATAACACAAAAATCTAAATCTAGATATAAAGAATATGCTTAGATTAATTTTTTACATTGAGTTATGGAATTCCAAAATTTAGGGCAGAAACATCTGTGTTCTCAAAAATTAAGCCTTTTAGGGTCCAAGCCTTCTACTTATGTCATGTCAAGTTTTTATTCAATTTCTTTACATGCTTATGTTTTAGACTTTAATATCAAGGCTCCAACACACTTAGAGGTCATCAATATACAACAACATCTCATTTCACCCATAAACATAACAGCCCCAAATCTCTGTCAAATTGTTCTCTATCCTCGCTGCTGCCTCCACCAGCTCTGTAAAAATATATACTCCCATGCCGGCCACTCTCTCTCTCTGATTGTGAGCCTCAAACCCTGCTCAAACCCCCTCGATCTCAACTGATCTGTCATCACCAACTCCGGTGCAAAACGAGGCAGGCTAGTAAACTTGGCCTTGTACGGCATAACACCCATCGCTCCCTATGTGAGAGTATAGAACTCTTCTCTATACAAGTCTTTGGATGAAGCAGGAAAATATTTCTCCAGAAAAACTCTAGTGCAAGCTGCCCATGTGACCCCCACAGTATTTTTGGCATATTTCCACCACTCGTGAGCATCACCCCTCAGTTGAAATGTGACAAAATAAACCCACAACTCGTCCTCGACTATCTGCAGCATGTCAAGGATCCGGCTCATTAGCTCCAACCACTCTACAGCCACTATAGGATCAGAATCCCCAGTGAAGGTAGGAGGATCCATACGCCTAAACTCTCTCATCGCCACCATAGCCCTCAACTTAGACACTCCCTCTCTCCCTCTAACGGTCTCACATCTAGCAGCCTCAACTAGTTGCTGGATAGAACCAACCAATGCACACAGTAACTCAGTCGAGTCCATCGGTCCCTGGGGAGCATTTGCATCCCCAGCATCAAGGATAGGCACATCCCCTTAGCCAAAAGCACAGCCACGGCCTCGACTACGGCCTCGCCCTCTCCGCACAGACATCACGTCTACATGAAAGAAACACAGAACATAAGATGTAGGACATAGCATAAACATAAGCATTAACCACATAAGCATGTGAACACGTAGTCACATAGGTTTATGCTAAACAAACCCCTCATACTGAGGAGAATCGACAAGAATAACACGTCAATTTGGATAACCTACTTAGATTCCCTGCTAGAAATCACGTCTGCTAAACGCGTTTCTAACTTGGCTCCCAAGTTTGTTTATCCAAACGCCCAAAGGCAAGACTAATAATCAATCCTAAGGTTCATCCCCTATGCTCATATATACACAGCATTCTCATGCTTAACATGCTAACACGTTCATGTTATCAAAGCATTTAAACACATGCAACCAATCACACGCAATCAACCTCACACAATGATACACCCTCTTCCCACGGCTCTTAGGTATTCGAACCCAGAGCTCTGATACCATTCTGTCACGCCCCAAACTTCGGGTCACGTGAAACATCCATAAACAACCATACAAACACCCAACTCAATGTTTACTCACAAATTAAAGCATACATGCATTTAATATATCCGCCAAAAAGGCTTACAGAACACGGTTCCAACACCGAAAGACAGGTTATAATATACATGATCAAAAGAACAAAAAAAAAGACTACAGGTCTTTTGCCTCTCTAGCCACCCTAAGTTAACCAGCGTGACCGGTACCTAAAAAATATTTCAAATCCCACACCGTGAGCCGAAGCTCAGTAAAAACTAGACAAACATGTAATATAAAAAAAATATGCTCAAAAAATGAGGTATAATTTTCAACTCGCGCGAGCCATAAAAATGGATTTAAAGATAGTTTTGAATCCGAACTCATAAGAGTTCCAGGGGAAAATATTTTAAAAACTATTTTGGATAATGACTCACAGGAGCCTCAAGGAAAACAATTTTTATATCTTAACTTGTACGAGTCTTAGATGAAAACATTTCGCAAGCAATTTTATACGAGGACTTCCAAGAGCCTCAAGGAAAATAGTTTTTTTTTAAAAATAGTTTTGTATAATGACTCATCAGAGCCTAGAAAATAATTTGATATATAGATATAATACAATGCTTCACCAGCAAAGATAGACTCCTACGAGCCACGACTCCCACGAGTCCCATATGCAACACAAAATCGACCCTCATAAGCCTTAATAATAGTTCTATCACATAGATAAAGACCCATGCTCAAACACACATCCACGGGATAAAACTGTAAACCACAGGATAAAACCGAACCAACACATGCCTATATAAAACCAGAGCTTTAAGTGTATCTAAACCACATAAGGTGACATATCCGTTCACAATATGCAAGAATAAAACTAATCATAGTTCTATAAGCACAAAAGCATGTACAACAATGACGCTCTACATAACGACTCTACACAACCCGTCATGATATCACTTGCCACACACCTGTCATCCACTCACCCGAATGACCCGTTCACCTACCAAGACAACCAAGGATGCAGAAAGACAAAACCTAACCCGGAGGCCAACACCAAACCACCCACAAAACGGTTCTCACCAAAACATTTCAACCGAACAACGGACCCACACGTCTCGCACCCAATGATGACCAAACCACCATGCACATAATCGTGCACCAACACCCTGCATCTAACTATGCACGTCAACCCCGAGGGTGACAACAAAACCTAAGAAACTCCCGAGGCCACCACACGACCCCCACGGCCATAGCACGACTAACCTCAACTAGAAATGACCCACACCCCTCTTAGTGGATCCAATCGATAGAATCCCATAATCCAGTCAACTGAAAAACCACTAGAGAAGAGCAGTCGATTGAGCCCCATAACCCAATCGACCAAAAGGCCACCACACAACCATCAAAACACCAAACACCCAACACAGGACCCCAGTTGACTGGACCCCATCCAGTCGACCCAAACAAGCTACTGGAATTTTACAAAATTCTCCCAAAAACATGGGTTAGTTGACTGACCCTCTCGATCCAGTCGATTGAACCCACTAAATAGATCAGTTGACTGAACCCCCTAGTTCAGTCGACTGACCCCAGGCAGAAGTCGACTTCGAGTTACTGGTTCATCCTCTCGAATCGAAAACGAAGCTTCAAGACTCCCATCCAACACCCTCGGAAACACACAAACCCAAGACTAACACCAAAACCTCGAAAGAAACACTGAAAACCCAATTCCATTCAACTGAAATCGACGAAAAATGGTTTTGAACCCCAAAAACAACGTTTAAAACATAACACGATTTTCATGCATTTTAAAATGGTAAAAGCACACACGATTACATGTAGCACCCTTATAAGACATGAATGTCTAGGATCTTACCTCGTTGAGTTAAAAACTCAATGCCTCAAACCACGTGCAAAATAGAATTTCGTCGGAATAAAATTTTGTCCAAATGAACGCGTAGCCCCTGATGCCAATAGCAAGGATCAGCTGTTGGATCGTTAAAAATCAAGCTCCGAGCCCCCAAGAAGTTAGAGAGAAGGCATAGAGAAAATAGAGAAACTTAGCTGAAAGATTTTTAAAATATTTTTTAAAAATATCTAATGCCAGATATTTATAGGTCACGAAAATATCTTTTTTTTGAACCAACACCACAACACCCAACAGCCTCGGGAACCAATCCCACATGTATATTTAAACCCGATCATGCATAAAAACACGTATGAACATGCCGTAATGAAAATATTAAACGCGTGTCGAAAAATGCCTAAAAATGGGTTAGAGTCTCACAAATAAATTTACTATAAACTAATAAATTTATTATAAACTAATGTATTATATTATAAACTATAAACTAATAAGTTTACTATGAACTAAAAAGTTTATAGTTTATAGTTTAATAACTAATAAACTAATAAACTAATAAACTAATAAACTTATATAATATAATAAACTAATAACTAATTTATAGTTTAACTTAAAAACTTATTATTATAAGTTTAATAAATTAGTTTATAATATAATAAACTAGTAAATTACTAGCTATAAACTTATATAATATATTAAACTTTAAATTTATAGTTTTTAACTTGATATATTAACTACTAGTAATAAAGTAATAAACTAACATTATTTTATTAATTTATAAACTAAATAACTATAAAAGTAGTAAAAATATAAACATATATAACAAATTAAACAAAAAAAATCAAAAAAAAACCAAAAAAACCTAAGGTCCACCCAAAGCCTGGGCCCGATGCTTGAACCCGAGCCCTAGTCCTAGGGCCTAGGCCGACTCCTTGACAAAAAATCCCAACCCGTCTTGGCCCGAAGATTTCGTGTGAGCCCGCTGAACTGAGTTGGGCCGGGTCGGGCCAAAATCACACCATTATAATTCATATATAGGCCCTACATGGGTAAATAAGCAACATTTTGTTTATTTTTATTTTTTCTGAACTTTTTTCAACTTTTCACTAAAAGTTTTTAGTTTTTCAAATCGCCTCGATGTGATGAACTCAAAAAGTAAAAAAATCTTCATTAAATAACGAAAAAAGTCAACTAAAGACGAAAACAAACAAAATTAATTCGATTTGGCTTATTGACTTATTTATGCTTATTATTATTTTTTTTGATTTTGTTTTATATTTTGATCAAAATCTTTTACATATTCGACTCGTCTCAATGAGAGGAGTCTAAAAAGTATAATAATTTGATTAAATGATGAAAAAAGTTCACTAAAAACAAAAAAGCTATTATAAAAAATAAATCAATAAGCCAATAAACAACTTTTATCCATTTAGGGCTGCTACGTGGATAGATAATTAATCACATATTAATTACGAAAATTGAATTTGTAATCATTAATTTGCACTAAAATCTAGAACATTCATTAATTTTAATATAAATAAATAAATAAAATTAATTAATTTTTTTTATAATTGTTGTGATTAGTTGTGTATACAAAAATATTTTTCATTCATAAATTATCAGCCATCACAAACACTGAAGTACTCAACTCTTCAAAAAGGAAGCAACTCACTCCCAGTCTCCTTCCCCTCTCTTGCTTTTCCTGTCTCCTTCCCATCTTTTCCTCCCTCTGTCTCCGTGTAATCATACGAAAATGGCTTTAAATCAGTCGGTTACAACAAGCATACATAAACATTAGTATAGGTATTCTTAGGATTCAATCTTCTACCGATCTTTCAAAAGCAAAGAGAATCCTCTTAATTACACCCCTCAACTCTTCCAAAATTTCATTCATTGCCTTACAAATCTCCCTCTCTCTCTCTCTCTATCTCTCTCTCTCTGGATTCATGCCTACATCTCCTACTTTTCGGCTTATTAGCCCAAGGGCTTTTTAATTTGATTTTGATGATTTTCATAAATTCATTTTCTAAGAATATATGATTTTAAATGGATAATATTTTATATTTCTAAAATGAAAGTGTTAACACATTTTAAATAATTAAAATTGATACCTTAGCCAAAAGAAAATGACTTTTATCTCAAAAGGTTCAAACACTTAAAGATTCTTTAATTAGAATTTTTTGTGTTGATCTTAACTGAAAATTAAGCCAAACACTCTTAAGGCAAAGTATACTTGAAGCTTATCAAGTATGTCAACACCAATTGATCAAATGCTTTGACATCATAACTGTTTTTCAAGTTGATCTTCAAGTACCAAAAAGTTAGTGTCAACACAAACTAATTTTGTGTCAACACAAAAAGTGCCGAAG
>JAOTRH010180809.1:0-12012 GCA_034768845.1 Heliamphora exappendiculata | reverse complement strand
TGTGACAATGAAATCCAAGCTTTGCTAAACAATACTCTCTAATTTGTTTTCGCTTCTTTTGCTCATATTTTGTTAAATGGTGAATTTTTTTCATGAAGATATTGTATTTCAGTATTCGTTGATTTATCTTGATTATATTGAACATAAAATATATATTTATTTTATAGTTAACAATATAAGCATTTTGTTACTTGAAGAGATACATTTTTTTACTTCTCTCCTTCCGTCTCAAGATCTTAGTTCTACCCGTGGATCCTATATTTATTATTTGGTAAGTTAGAGACAAGAGTAAAGGTGAACCAAATTTGTTTCCTCCAAAATATTTATCGCCACATCATGAGATGAGAATACCACGTAGACACGATACCGCATAGTTATCTAAAATTATCAAATAATTACTTTGTGTTGTTATTTTATTTGTTTCTTTATTGTGATTTGTCTCATTATTCATTTACTAGTTTAAAAATATAGAATTTCTCATTTTTTATTTGTGCAAATAAAAAAATTATTATTTTTATTGTGAAAAATTATAATTTCTTATTTTTATATTTTTAAAAGTTTTATATTTAATATAGATCTTATTTTATAGATCCTTACGAGAAAATTTTAAAAATAAAAATATTATTAAATGAAAATATATATACTAAATGTTGTACCATCTTAAATTTTAAAATTGTAAGCTAATTGCATAAAGATATTTTATCTATCTTTTTTAATTATATAAAGATTAAGTAGTAGAACCTATTTTTATTAAAAATTAATAAATTAATAAGAGATAAATTTATTCACTTTTAAAGTGGCTAAACAAATTAGCCATTGAGTCAGAACGTCCATAGAAAGTATATTATGTGCATACAAAATCCGTAACACTAATTGGGAATGTTTGGCAAAATTATTAGAGATATTTTTTAATTTTTTGTTATTAATTTTAATTATAGATTATATTTTTTAAATTTAAATATTTATAATTTTTGTTATAAATTATAATTATTTTTTTATTTTAATTATAAATTATACTTTTTATTAAATATTCATAATTTTTATTATAAATTATAATTTATAAATTATTAATTTCACAAATCTCAAACACCATCATTCTGGCCTGTAGGTTCTAACGTTCAATATACATATAAATGATTACAATACATTTTTGTAATTTTGTGATTGAAACTCTTAATTTGTTCCAATTATTTTTCAAAAAAAATCTGGCGGCCTGAGAGGGTTGTTGTCAAGATCTGAGAGAAATCCAAAATAGTTGTTGTCAGGACAGAAATAAGATGTTTGTTAAAATTAATATTTAATTATTTCCTTATATACAGTTTAGTAAAAAGTTAAATAATTTTAAACAAGTATTTGTTATAAATTTTTAATTACTTATAATTTTTTATTTTAAATTAACAAATATAAATTATACTGCTTGAAACTACAAATTCACAATTATAATAAACATTTATAACTTTCATTCAAAGTTATTATTACGTATATCTCTTTAATTATAATTTAAAATTTTAACTTATTACGTATATCTCTTTAATTATAATTTAAAATTTTAACTACACTAAATATCATCATAATAATATTGAGAAAGAGATGAAAAAAAAGAAAAGAATCGCATGTTTTGAAAATTATGTCATTCTACTCTAATGCATGATGTGATACTACATTCTATATTGATATAAAATAAAAATTAAATTTAATATATAAAAAAAGTATATATTTTTATTAATAATTTAGACTTAAATATTTTATATCATATTAATAAATTTTTTATTCAAATTATTAAACCAATAAACCATTTAAACCGTTACACTTATATAATTTGATCTTTTCTAATAGAAACCCTAAACATACCTTATCGTATCTCATGGTTGGACCAGTGAATTCCATCACCACATTTATTCAATGTAATACACCATTTAAAATAATAATGAGAAACACGAATTTCTTAAATTGCCTTTATTCTTATCCAAACATATAAAATATTATTTCTTGGTTGGGACAAATTCTAAGTTTATTTATGTAAATTTAAAGTTTTATAAGATAAAGATAATATTTTAAATATCATTTTTAATTTTGTATAAACTTATATACAATGTTTATTGCATAAAATTAAAATGACTAAATTACACATTAACGTCACATTATTCGTTATATAAGCTTATATTGACATAAATACAAAGTAAAGAATGATACCAAATAATGTACAAAATTATATATATATATAGGATATCATATATTATTTTGTACAATTGAATTCCTTTTTATCGGACCACAAACATGCCTTAAGCGAATAAAGAGGGTGAGTTGCCGTAAGAAGAAAGATGAGAGAGGTGCAAAAATATGGGGAGAGTGGGAGAGTGGGAGAGGGAAGGAGCCTTATCGAAGTACATGGGAAAGCGTGGCCGGCCTTAATGGCCATTCAATGCTTCACCACCCACCTCGCACCCACTTTTCATTATTCATTAATATTAAAGTATCAGCAAGCAGAAGAGTCTCTTTGAGTACTTTTAGATTAGTATCGATGTAAAGTAATATTTTTAATAAATAAATAATTATAATTTATATAATATAAATTATTTTTTATTTTTTAAATATTTAATAAGAATAAATTATAATATTTGGTTTGGTGAACTTATTTATTGACTTATTTATTTATTTTATTTATTATTTTGTTTATTTTGTTTATTTGCTTATTTTTTTATTTATTTTTAATTTTTTTGAATTTTTTTTATATTTTAATTAAAAAATTTTATTTTTTCGACTCGTTTTAATGAGATGACTCTAAAAAGTATAAAATTTTGACTAAATAATAAAAAAAATTTATTAAAAATAAAAAAATTAATTTAATCAAACTTGTTTATAAGCAAATAAGCAAGTTTAACCAGGGCCAATGTTATTATTATAAAATTTATTGTTACTATAGTTTTGGACGGATGAATTTAATTTATTGGATTATTATGAATTGTAAATTTTTATTTTTAATAAATTTTTTTATTATTTAATTAAATTATTATACTTTTTAAATTTTTATCATGAACCAAAAAAATACAAAATTTTTATTAAAATATAAAAAAAAATTTAAAAAAAAACAAAACAAAACAAAAATAAAATAATAAATCAAATTCTATATTATTTAAGGTACAATAAACAAAAATAAATTTATAAACTAATAAACAGCATTTGCGGCCTAAACATGGCCTATGTTAAATAAGAGCCGGATCACCGAATAATTGCTCCTTGTTCCTCCTTTACCAGAAGTCTCCTTAAATACACCATAGCGAAGAAATCCGTGAGGAGAATGCTAGCGGACCAGCAGAGTGAGAAACGTGGGGCAGTAGCACCTGGAAGCTCTTCAATGGAGGCGCGCTCAGCAACCGCCAGAGAGGAGGACGGCGGCGGCGCAACTGGAAGCACCGGCATGCGCACGGCGGAGACACTGCTGCGTCTTCTGCCGATGGGTCTCTGCATAATCGCCCTTGTGGTGATGCTCAAGAACTCCCAGACTAACGAGTTTGGCACTCTTTCTTACTCCAACCTCGGAGCTTTCAGGTATCATCGTCGTCGTCGTCATTACCGTCATCATCGTCACGTCTCTTTCTTCTCAAGTAACCGAACCCTAAATCCTCGTTGCCGAAAAAATGGTTAGGACCCACCAGTATTCTCACTGCATAACTAGAAAATCAGGTGTATCAAGTCATCCGTATTCGATCTACATTTATTCATTCATTTATTTTTTTATCCGGTCAGATAATTTGCAAAAAAAAAAATAAATTGTTCATATATATTTTGTTATTATCAATATCAATTTGTAGATATTTATTTATTTTTTAAATATTAGTGCTTAATAGATGATTAGTTTGTCAATATTCATAATTTTTTTCTGAACTATAAAGATAAAAATTAAAAATCTATAGTCTTACTAATCATCGCCCCATTGATTATAATGTTATAGGCTAATTTTTCCAAATTCAGGTACCTCGTGAACGCCAACGGCATTTGCGCCGGTTATTCCCTTCTTTCAGCTGTGGTTGCCGCCGTGCCCCGCCCCACAACCATGTCCCGAGCCTGGACTTTCTTCCTCCTTGACCAGGTTAGTAAATAAAATGTGATCACCAAAGCATGTCAACATGGTGTTATTGTAAATTAAATAGCCTACTGATCTGTTGTTAACATCTATATATATATATATATATATATATATATGTGTGTGTGTGTGTGTGTGTGTAGATCCTGACGTATATAATACTTGCTGCGGGGGCTGTATCGACGGAGGTGGTGTTCTTGGCATATAAGGGAGACGAATCCATCACATGGAGCGAAGCATGTGGGTCCTTTGGCGGGTTTTGCCGGCGTGCGGCGGCGTCCGCCGCCATCACATTCGTGGTGGCGCTTTGCTACGCAGCACTCTCACTCATCTCCTCCTACAGGCTCTTCAGCAAATTCGATGCGCCCGTTGCTCACGGCGGTGGCGGCAAGGGGATAGAGATTGGCGTCTCCGCCTTCCGCTGCTGATCGATCAGGCAGATATCCCCTCAAGGTTCATTTCGCTAGGTTGTGTACGTAGGAAGAACAAGATCAATAACAGTCGCGATAATGCATGTATGGTTGTGAAATATTCCAGTTATTTTCTTTTAGAATTTTCCAGCATGAAGCAAATTTCTAGCGTTTTTCCAGCTTTGATATCTAAAATTTCTACTTGGATACTTTGTTTCCTAAGTAAATGGAGATATCTACAGTTATGTTTTATTCGAGGTTTTGGTCGATTTGTTTTAATGAATGATATGAACAGTTAGATTATATCGAGATATTATATATATATATATATATATATATATATATATATATATGTTAATTAGAGACCGATAATTATATGTTTAGAAAACATTTATCCTACAAATAACGATAAATATGATTCTGTAAATAAATTTTATAATTTTTTACGAACTTGTGTAATCCCAATTACCTAATTATTCATTTTCAATCAATTTAATTTTTTATTTGGAAGATGTTCACAGCAAGTTCAACTGTATAAACAATTCACATCATTAAGATAACTGTGCAGTAGAAATTAAAAAGTAAAGCTTAGTGAAAAAAGGAAGAAAAAATATAAAATATTTGGAAATAGTGAGTGACGATAAAACTTTGAAGGGAGCAAATTCGGAGGCGATAAAACCCTAGCCATTTCGATTCTCTACATCGGCGGCCGGGCTCAAGATCGTCCGGCGATGAAGGACCTCGTCTAGCGAGTTGAGGAAGAGAAGCATCGAGAGAAATAGAGAGAAGAGAGAACTGGCGAGCGACTTTAGCCACCGCCGCGCTACCTCCACCGCGACCACCTTCGTTGCTTTCACCTTCGCCGACTTGGTCCCAACCGTCCACAGCCATTGACGGGGTCCACTTCTTGCTTTTTGAGGAAGTCTTGAAAGAAAAACAGAAGCATTCCAGGACAGAAGAAAGAACAGAGAGCATTTCACAGAGAATTTCACTTGCTTTGTCTTGATGCTAGTGAAGTGTTGATAAATAATAGTGACATAGAGAAGAATTGAGGAACAACTTGTCATAATATGGGTGTGAATGCAACTCAAAGTTTGAGTTGTACTCCGTTAAATTTTTCACCAAAAGAACCTAACAAGAATGACACAAATGTGGGTACGGAGACTACACCATTCTCTTGAAAATCTATTGTTTGTGAAAAAAGATCAATACCTAAATTAAGACATAAAATCAAGAAGTATGATATAGGCCCAATGGTGGAGAGCGTGTATGCTATTCCTTTAGATATTTCCAAGCTTGGTCTTCTTCATTGGGGTCATTGCTTTGGTCAGTTACTTTTTTGAAAAGATGGTGTCTTTTTATTATGTTAAAGTTTGGGCCGAAAGAATATAGAAAGATATTATTAAAGATGTTATATCAGTTGAGAATTGATACTTTATTTTCAAGTTTAAGAATGAAGAGGTACTTGATGAAATTATTGAGAATGGTCCATACCATTGTGGAGGAAGAATATGTTGTTCTGAAAAAATAGGAACCTGGTATGTCACTCTCCAAATGTGGGTTTTCAAGTTTGCCGTTGTGGGTAAATTTATATAATGTTCCGCTTGAATTGTGGACAGAAGAGGGAATAGGTTATTTGGCAAGTATTATGGGTAAGCTTTTTTATGTAGATGAACCAACACACTCTAGGAGTAGATTAATTTTTGCCCGAGTTTGTATCAAGGTACAAGCTAACAAAGAGATTCTAAAATTCATTCTTATAAATTTAGGATATGGAGATCCTTTTATTATTCGGGTTGAAACTTCTTGGATTCCTTTAAGATGCACGAAATGTAATATATTTGGGCACAATCTCAAGAGTTGTTCGATTGCACAAGAAGGTATGAAGATTTTTAAACAAGTTTGGAGGAGAAATGAAGAAAATGACAATAAGAACTCTAGTGAGGAATGGGTCGATGTGAAGAAAGTGAAAGATAAGAATAATCAAGCTTCTCAATGGAAAAAAAAATTTAATTAAGTTGCTAAAAATGGGCTTAGCGATCAGTCGTCTAGAAAGCTTGTTGAGGTTTTCACTTCTTGTATTTCGAAATCATCAAATGTCTTTGATATCTTTTCTTTTTGCGAGCTCAGAAAAAAACATAACTGCGATGAGGTTGATAAGGTAAAATTAAAAAAAAAATAATAAATTAAACTCATTTTCTAGAAATGTGAACCAGAGAAAACTTAATGAGAATATTAGAAATCTCTCTATTACTCGGAAAAAAAGATCTTTGGTAATCTTGTGTTTTGTTGGTTTTTCTGAGTCGGGTTAGCTTTTGTGTTTTTTTTATCTTTTCTAGCCTCTCGGCCTATGAGAGTTTATTTTTTTGATTGTTGGCTAGGGTGTGCTTTTTTTTATTCTTATTGTAAAAAAAAATTTTAATATTAATTAATTACTTATTCAAAAAAAATTTAAAAGTAAAATAAAGCGGCCTCCATTTTTTAAGAAAATGATAAGGATTTGAATAAAAAAAGAAAGAGCAGTAGAGGGTTAAGCATTCTGTTTGCTTATTTAGTTTAAAATTTAAAAACTAAAGAAAAAAACAAGATGTTTAAGTAAGTCATCAAACGAAGCCAAAATTTCTCTTTTCGTGAAATTTCTTTTAGAAGTAAAAATTATCAACATAACAAAAAAAGTTTTAAAAAATAGATTTTCTTTTTAATATATTTATCAAAATTTTATAATTTTTACTACAAATTATAATTTAAACTACTAGTTTAAGCGGTAGACCTTCTTTAGTAAAATGTGTTGTATAGCCCCATCACCATTGCAACCTACCGTACGGAATAAAATTTAATTTTAATAGAAAGTTTCAAATATGAAATAATTATTCAATATTTTTAAAGTAATGCTTCATTCAAATTATTGGACGACACATATTCACGTGTTGAATAAAATAATAATAAAAAATAATAAATTTCACTAAACACATTAATAATTATAAAGTTAACACTACATAAACTTACTCTAAAATTACATATTGAATAAAATAATAACAAAAAATAATAAATTTTACTAAATACATTAATAATTGTGAAGTTAGAACACAACATAAATTTATTTTAAAATCATTGAATATTTGCTCCCAAATATAGTGGGCACCGAGCGTTATTTGTTTTTATATTTTTTAAACTATTACAACCTCTAAGTACATAACACATTATCTATTTTCTAATCGTATTCAAAGAATTTTTTCTATGTGGGTTTTACGTTATTTAATTTTTACATTTCTTCTTCTTTTTAAAATTACACAAAGAAATATGATTATTATTTTTTTTTAACAAAAACTTACTTCTAACTTTTTCCTCTTCACTTGCAGAAGTTTCAAATATTTCCCAAGTCGGTGTTTTAGACTGTTATTCATGTACTCTTATTGTGTTGATAAAAATTTAAATTAAATTTTTATATATAAGTTTCCATATTTTTCGAATCTAAGAATTATCAAAATTATAAAAAAAATTGTGTGAAGAATAAAATGAAAGGAAATAAGATAAATGAAAATTCTGGTTCCCGCTGAGAAAATAAGGCCCCATTTAGTCAACTGCTATGAATGTTTATGTTTTGAGCAGAGATAAACGAGGTGTTTATTGTAATTGAAATTAATTATAATTAAATTTATAAATTATAGTTGAAAAAATATAATTATAATTTTAAGTAAAAGTTGAAATTAATTGTTAAATTTGCATAGCGATAGCTTAAAATAGTACAATTTTTATTATTGATTTAGATTAAGAAGTTTTAAGCACATTTATTTAAATTTTTTGAACTTTTTGTTAAACTAAAAATCATAATTTTAAATACCGTATTGGATATTATACCAATTTTCTCGTTGGTATAGTACATATCGATACTGGTGAAATATCGGGTACTATTTTAAATTTATCGTTATAAAATATTTTTATATATATTTTTAGAAAATATTGTCCAATAATAAATAATTTAGTATAACATAATTATTTATTTAAATTAATATTTTAATTAACTATTTTAAATTAAAATTTAATCTTATTATTTATAGTGAGTTAACTAATTTGAAAGCGATAAAATTTAAAATGTACATTTTTTAATAATAATTTAACATTAATTAGTTTTAGAACCCTCATTTTATGTTATATTTGATACTTAAATTTGAGTATAAAATAAAAACAAAAAATAAGTAAATATATATATATTTTTAAAAATAATTATAAATCGGTACGTAGTTAGCATAACCTAGTATAAGCTAGTATAGATTGGTATTAGCCGGTTCGTCTGGAACATACTAATACAAACTGATATTTTGACCGATACAAAATTAAATAATTAACGTACTAATTTTGTTCTAAATTAGTACGTATATTTATACTATAGACTAAAAAGCTATCATTTAAGCAGTACACAAACACTAGGGCTTATTATTTTTTAAAGATTATTTATATATTTTAATATTTAATTTTATTTTTTATTTTTTTAAAAATAATTTATATAAAAATAGAAAAAAATCTTACCTTAATCAACTTTGATATTAATAAAGAAAACAAAAAATATTAAACAAATTAACAAATTAAAATACCAAAAGCATTGAGAAAATTCAAACACCACCACCGAAAAAAATTCATGTTTTGTTGTGATTACACAATTTTACAAATTACTTTTTTCAACACGAAATGAATGAATTACTTTTTTAATACAAATGCAATCAAAATCATTAATTGCTTTAAGCTATGTTTCTCGTTAGATTACTATATAAAAGTCACATCAAATCTGCTAATTTTTTAATAATTTAATAATTAATTAATTAGATAATTTTAAAACACTCAATTAAAAATAAAACTTTAATAGTTATTTAATTTATAATGATAAAAAATAAGAAAATGTAGTATAAGTAAAAATAAAATTATTTATTTCATTTTAATGGTTAGATTTTTTGCATATATTAATATCACATCAAAAATTTTATTTTCTTATATAAATAGATACTAATTCTAGAAATTTAAAAGTAAAATAAAAAGTAATATCAAAAAATTTAATAATTAATTAATTACTCAAATTTAAGACTCAATTAAAAATATAATTTTATTAATTTATAAATGTAAAAAATTAATAAAAATAAAAACTATATTGTTTTCATTGGATTAGTAAAAGAAGAAGCAATAAAAATTAAAATATTTTATTTTATTTTTTTTTACAAAGAAGAACATAAGAGAGAAGAGTTAACAAAATAGAAAGTTAAGATTATTTTATTTCAGTGGTTAAATTTTATTAGTTTTTAAATTTATAGATGTAAAAATAAAAAAAATAACAAAAGTAATTACCCAAAAAAATGATAACAAAAGTAAAAATTGTATTATTTTTTCATTGAATTAGTAAAAGAAAAAGTAATAAATATTAGGGTGATTTAATTTAAGATCCCATTTTGGCTATTTTTTTAGGAATAAAGATCAAACTCTAAACTACTATCCCACTAGATCCCATTTTTATATATTGTACCTAAAATACTCCTTAAATGAGTTTGAATAGTTCTTATTGTGGTCGTCATAGAAATTGGCAACGTATATTTTTTATAACAAGCAAATTTAAAATATATAATTATGGTAATTTATATGCATTAAATATTTGAGTTGCATATATAATTATAGTAAATAAATAAATATATGTAGATATATATAAGTTATGTATATATTTTATTTTGGTAATAAGATATATATAGTAATTTATCCAGATTTTTTGATGAATAATTACATTCGTCAATATGGTATTTAAATATTTTTATTTCTTATAGCATAGTTATCACTTTACATAATATCAAATCTCATTATTAAATATAATTCGTCACAAATAATAGCGTTATCATTTTCTGTAATAAAATTATCATATCATCATTTGTTCATTTTTTGTATTAAAATTCACATGACGAAAATTACCATATTCTCATTTTCTATAATAAAATTCACATCCATGTAGTACAATCATCATAGCATATTAACATATTCTCATTTTGTGTACCACAATTATCTTATCAAATTAATATATTCTCATTTTAGAGTTGCATAATAACATCAAATCTTGTTTCATCAACAAAATATCTCCATTGTCAAACAGAAAATTTTTAATTCAATAATCTATTCTCATTTTATAGTTCTCCTGTACATTGTCCTCATTTCATCATCCAAATATTTTGAATGTATTTGCAGTATTCTCATTTTTTGTAAATAGATTCTTATTTTGAATAACAACGTTATCATTTTCTGTAACAAACTTTTTCATTCATATATAAGCATAAAGTATGAGTACAAAAAATAGAGATTTCAGATGATTACACATTTAACTTTTCACGAAATAAAAAATTATTCATCATCATACAACAAATCCACACCAATCTTCTATGAAAAACTTAAAAAAATATATGAACTACAAAATGATTAATTTATATAATACACTGATCTTCAAATAAGTAAGAATTACTATTTTCTGAAGTGGTTTTGCTCTAAAACTTTAAAAAAATAACAAATCTCAAAATTTGCGTAATGAAAATAGTTTCGACTGAGGTTGTAATACAATATGATTTTATTTATTTAGGGGCCTGTATTACCATAAACTGAACATTCAAACATAATCAGGTGACTGAAATTTAAACTTGATATCCTCCCATATAAAGTCTATGATTTTCAGACTTTATTACCACAACTTCTTGAAGCAAAAACAGAATCATGAGATATCATTCCATTTGAATTAAAAAGAGTGAAACAAATTTTCATAAATAATCTTTACGAGGAATATAATATTTCCATAAAATGTGTCGAGTAATAAATATTCTTAATTTTTATAAAAGAAATTTTGAGGGTATAAAAGTCTCAAAAAATATTAAAAGGATCTTATGGAATAACAGTTTATTACATAGAATTTATCCTACAATAAGTAGCTAAAATAGGACCTTAGGCTAATTAATTCTAAAAATTAATATTTTTTATTTATTTTTTAAAAAAGAAGAACACGAGGGAGAAGAAGTTAAGATTGTTTTATTTTAGTAGTTAAATTTTTAAATCCACGCAAATTTCACATTAAAAGTTTTATATTGTATAATAAATTTTAATGATTCAAATAATAAATTTTGTAATTTTCTAGTGTGTAAATTATTCACGACAAAAATAATTAATTAAATATTTTAATAAAAAATAGTGAATATCTTGCAATGTTTATTTTTTAAAACATATATAATTTGTTCATATATTTAATAATATCTAATTAATTTATTTTTTTATATAAATAATTTAAACATTAAAAAAATTTAACAAATTAATTTAAATTATCAAAATAAAAGTCAACGTAAAACCCAACGAGTCCTAACAACACTTTTGTTGGAGAGGGAAAACAAGTACATTCGAATTTAAATAAGGGTATTGCTAAACAACGTCCACTGGGCGTTGTTTAAGGAGGAGAGAGAGAGAGTGACACGCAGAGAGAAAGAGAGAGAGAGAGGAGAGTCTGCATTTATTATA
>JAOTRH010180788.1:0-12012 GCA_034768845.1 Heliamphora exappendiculata | reverse complement strand
GTTTGATGGGTGGAAGAAGAAGGGTTCAAAAGGTTCACCTCGCCTGAGCGGGACACGAGGTTAGTTGCTGCGGATTGATTTTGGTTGGTTGCGAGAAAAGTCCTTCTTGGTGGTTTCTGACTGGATTCTGTCTGCTCGATATCACCAGATTGGATAGCGTCCTCGATTTGCACCCCAGTATCGAACAACTGTTCAAAGGTGGAAAGTGGCTGCATGATGAGGTAGTGCTTTAACAGAGACTGCATATTCTTAACTACCATTCTCATCTGTTCTTTCTCGATTGGTCTGTTTGTCATTTTTGCAGCTTTGCCCCTCCAGCGGGTCAAGAAGTCAACGAAAGATTTCTGACTCTCTTGTCGGGTTGTTTCAAGCTCTCGAGTAGTGACGTCCAGCTGAACGTTATAGCTGTACTGGCTGATGAAAGTGGTGGCTATATCCTCCCATGTTTTAGTTTTGGCCACTTCGAGAGAGAGAAACCACCTCTGCGCAGCTTCAGAAAGCGATCGATGGAACAATTGGGCCTTAAGTTGATCATGAATCCCCATGGGGGCGATAGTGCCCACATACATCCTTAAATGAATACAAGGATCCCCAGTACTGTCGAACTTTTCTATTTTTGGCATCTTAACCTTCTCGGGCAGCTTTGCATCTGGGAACAAGCATAAACCACCTACGTTCAGCATATATTCTTCTACTCATTTTGCCTTCCTCAACACCTTTTCCATTCGGTCAATCTTTTCTGCCAGCGTGAATTCCCTAGATTGGGTAGTATTTTCTTCTTCTACCACAATAGGGCGGGGAACCCGAGGTGGTACAGCAACTTGTGGTATCTCCGGTCCTTGGTTGTCATCCCAAAAATCTCCACCATTCTCTTTCGTATTGTCGGCTGTCCATTCACACTGAGCATACGGGCCTGGATTGCTTGAATCTGGGCCTAACACTGAGTTTGAGTTTGGGTCTGTTGCTCTACGGCCCGTTGTATCTCGGTAATAGCCCTCATCAAGGCTGTCAGATTAACTTCGTTCTCTTTCATGTTGGTCGATTCAGATATTCTACGAAGTTTGCTTGATTCTGGTCTTACCCAAACTCTCTACGGCCCGCTGTATCTCGGTAATAGCCCTCATCAGGGCTGTCAGATTAACTTCGTTCTCTTCCATGTTGGTCGATTTAGATATTCTACGAAGTCTGCCTGATTCTGATCTTATCCAAACTCGTGTCAACTATATTCTTTCCAAATCAAAGGTATCCCACAGAAAAACCTAGGTCCTACAAGAAGAATAACCAGTCTCAGACATTTTTTGAAAGAATTCAGACAACAAATAGCAAATCTTCCAGATACCCCAAACAGCAGAAATTGAAATAATGTCCCTGTCGGGCTCATGTCAACAGCATAACAACTGAACATCTGAAAGCTCAGGATAAGAACCAAAGGGAACGAATCAACTAAGTTCTAGAGAAAAAGCTTTATCTAGACGGACGGCGTTCCGGCAAGAAGATTATTCTAACCCTCAAGAGATTGGTTCGACCTATGAGAAAAACTGACAGCATAATGGTAGGAGAACAATACTTTTCACATAAGTCAAAAGAAAGAGGTTTAAAGAAAACAAGCCTAGACTAAGAAACGGGATATAGAGTTACCAACCTGAGAAGAACCCAAAAAGGAGAGAAACTATCTTAAAGGTCCAAAAATGAAATACAGGTATGACCCCGGGAAGAAGCCTAATACAACAACAAGAAAGAACTGACAATCAGAGAAGAACCCGAAGGAGAGAGAGAGGTGTTAGAACGAACATCGGCATGATACCGGGAAGAGAACTACGGCGTGAGAAACTGATCAAGGTAAAGGACGAAATCTGGGTAAGGACTCGAAGGCGAAAAACTAATCTATTCAAAGGATAATAGAAAACCCGGGCCAAAATCGAAAAAAGAACTAGCCTGATCCAAACAAATAATCCTAACAATATACAACCAAAACATACAATAAGAAAAGCACATAATCCTAGCAGCACTTAATTGGGGGTTCTAAGTTTACTATATGCAAAAGGACGATTTTGGTCAATCGAACAGGGTACCTTCTGAATAGAGACGGGTATATACTTTTCATGCCTGGAGTGGTGTAGGACATGGTCAAACAGTACGCCCGAACTCTTTTACTGCACCTATGATAGCGTACAGTCAGTAAGGGTTGTCCGTCTTTCCAATAATCTCCGAAACAGAATAACGTTCAGGGTATCGGGTTGACCAAGCAGGGAAAGTTGAAAAACAATGTATATGCATGTGAAAATGCAAGTGAAAAATTTTATTAAGAACCAATGATATTTTCAAGTCTAGCCCTCTTATTTGATTTTAAAAATCAGTCCCCAGCAAAGTCGCTAGAAAATACTGTAGCGTTGGGATTTAGGGGTCGCAAATATAAAAATTCAAAGATATTTACAAAAATATTTTAACACCTTGAAAGATAAATTTTGAAAACTCCCTTTTATTAAAAATAGAGTCGCCACTTAGTTTTTGAAAAAAATTAAGAAAAAAAAATAGTTACTGATCTTTTAAAACGCAAATCAGAGAAAAATAGGTCGGGGGCAAAGGTACGAATCGAAAAAGGTGTTAGGCACCCCGTTCGCCCAACCGTAAGGTTGGCCTCTACTAATCGTCATTGGTTCTTTAATAGAATTTCTCAAATGCATGCAAATAAAAAAAATGACGACAAAGAGAGAACATTCAAAATCAAGTATAGAAAATATATAAAATATGTACATAATACTCCAAAATAAATAAATGTCAAAAGAAAAATTCTAAATCCTATGACATGCAATTTCTAACAAAAAAGGTATATAGAGCACACCTGCATACAATTTCATAAAAATGAACTAACTAACATGATTTGCGTGAAAGAATAAAAATATAGTAGAAAATGCTAGAATCACCTAAACATGAATTATTAACAAAACAAACTAAGTTATTCTAAACATGCATTCTAAAGAAAAATGATCAAAATATGCATATTACAAAAATGAACCGAATTAGCATTAAAGAAAAAAACTAAATGTAAAAAGATGCATAAAAATTAAAAGAAAGCTTATTACCAAATAAAAAAAGAGCTACATGAAAAAGAGAATTTAAAGGTTTAAGAAAAAAGAAAATAAAGAAAAATATACTAGAATGGAAATGTTAGAAAATGTTCATTTAAATTAATAAAAGAAAACAGAACTACTCACCTAGCTATTCTCATTTTAAGAAAATTACATTTAAAGGTGAAAACTAACTTAAAGGACTTTTTTATGGTTTTTGGGTTTAAAAAAGAATAAAATGATAAAATGAAATAAAATATTACGAAAAAAAAATAAAATTTAAAAAAAAAGAAAATAGGACATTATAAGAGAATTTAAAACTAGTGATAAAATAGAATAAAAAGAGAATGAAATATTAGCAAAAAAAATTACATTAACCTTAAAAGAAAAGAAAATGTAGAAAACAAAAAGCTAGAAAGAGAAGAATATAGAATGGAACATTAATATTAATGAAAAGAAAATGGGACTTAAAAAGAAGAAAAGAAATTAAAGTTACATCGCAAGAAAAGAAAAGAAAAAGAAATAAGATGCTAGAAAATTACACTACTATTAGAGAAAAAAAATGAAAACTAAAAAATAAATATTAAGCTAAAAATAAAATAGAGCATTAAACTAATGTTACAAAAAAAAAATAATTAAAAAAAAGTGACTAATGCATTACATTAAGCTAGAAGAAATAAGACATGAAAAAAAAAATAAAACTATATTATAAGAAAAAGAAAGAAGAAAATAAATGCTAAAAAGAATTATATTACTACTAAATGAAAGTTAAGAATTAAGATAGAGCATTCAGTTAATGGTACAAGAGAAGAAAATAAAATACTAATAAACAAAAATTAGACTAATAAAAAGGAAAGGAATGTAATTAATACTAGAACATTAAATTAAAAAAAATAAAAGTACTAATAAAGAAAGCACTAAATTAACATTAAGAGAAAATTAACAATTAAATGGGTACAATATTAACAATTGCAACCATTTTCATATAAGTACTTTGATTACAACAATTAGTAACATTGTCGAATTGTAATTGTTAGAGATATATTAGCACTATTTTAATGAATTAGCTGAATATATCAAAGAATTAAAACGAAATAAAAATGAAATAATCTACAAATGAAATTGACAACAAACTACAAACTACATTACATCGAATATAAATGAAATTGTAGAATTTGAAGATGAATATTAACCCGACCATCCCAAAAGAGAGAAATGAAGTTTAGAAAGGTCGATGGTCCAAACGAGGTACCTAGGTTGCCGGAGAATCCTTAAGTCGGCAGAATGAACTCCAATTGTCCAATCCTCGGATAGTGATTCAAGCTATGGCTTCAAATGCAGGTATTTGAGGTTCAGGACTCGGAATTTTAGCAGGGCTTCGGCGTCGGGGCTCGGGATCACTCGATATATCGGCAGAGTCTCTTTCACTCAAAATTCGTACTAAAAACATACGTTGGGGTACGGTATTTATAGAATTCTTCAACCAATGAGATGTTGCCATGTTTTGGGACACATCAGGCTATTTGGAGTTGACGATTGCCATAATGCAAGTTGGCGGTCGCCATGTTTTCGGAAGGTTCCACAAAGTTCTATGGCGGTCGCCACAATGGGAGTGGGCGGTCGCCATGATTGAAGATGGTGGTCGCCATTTTGGGCTAGAATTTTTACAAAGTTCTATGGAGGGCGTCACAATACAAGTTGGCGGTCGCCTTACTTGGGTAGCAAGTTTCAATAGTTCGACAAAATTTCATTGGTTTGAAGGTTCCGGGTTCAAATACTGAGCTTGGATCACTTTCTGAGGATCGAACTGAGGCCCTATTCCACCTGTTTTCATCATCAAATTCACCTAAGATTAGGCGTGGTCAAATTGGGGTGTCTACAATGGGCAATCGCCGAAATAGGCTCAAGATATAAAAAAATTGATGTCGAACGATTAAAAATAAAACTCGTGCCACCACAGTTAATTTAGATGAATACCTTTTGGTCGATTCTCCAACTACAAACTTTGATTTCCTGGGCTGAAGCTCTGGTCAGACCTTCTATTGTATTCTCGATGCGATTTCCAAACGTAATATGGGCTACGATCCTTCGAAAACTGAATCCGACAGAACCTGGACAACTTTAGTCTTGAAAGACAAGTTATGAATTTGGTTCAGCCTACCCGCATATTTATAGAGCTATAGTAGGGACCTGTAGAGTAATTATGACATAAAATTCTAGTGTAATCCAGATACATATCCAGCGGTTTTCACAAATATGAAAATCTCTCAACGGTTTCTGTAATTGTAAAAATTTTGCAGCGGTTTTTGTAATTTTCATAAAATACTAAATTACAGTTTATACCACTAAAAAGCTGTAACTGCACTCTTAGCGATAATCTCAAGATCAATTTGCATTAAGCTCCTGTTATTAAATGCTTAACTCATCTCCCCACGTTAAAATTTTCGATACCCACCAATTAAATTTAATTACCGACAATTTAATTTAATTGACATCTTTAAAATTTCTTAAACCCTTCCGCTTAACTTATTTGATCGCCGGATAATCAAATCCACCTGCAGAGTTTAGTCTGATCAAAACTTATAAGCTTCCTTAAGGGGGTATTGTCAATTCCGAGCAATCAATACATGAATTCCGTCAATAATTAATATTCACCATATAATTAATACCGCTATCTAACTCACGGGACTATAAACCCATAAAAGATCGCACCCTCTAATGAATCAAAACAACGAATATCAAATATATGCAAATAATAATTATTTCGTAATTAAGAGTATAAGCACTCATAATAACCTTGAGATGTAAATTAATTTATATAGTCAATATAAAATTAATTACCACAATGTGATCATGTTTAATACACACAAAGTGTACTAGCACATCGAGTTGAAATAATAGACGACGCTATTCTTTGTTTTCTGCAACCAAGACAAGCTCACTAAAACTATGTGCTATAGTTGTACCCATGGTTTGTCCAATTCCATCTAAATTGTGAACAACGTCTTATATTCTGTAAGAACCAATAATTTAGTTTCTGTGTACAAGCTATATTCTATACACCCGATTAAATACTGTACAAAATAAAAGACTTCCATACATAATATTAAAGAAATGATATTGCATACATTATTTATTAATATTTTTATAAAATAAAAAATTTTAATTTTATTAAAAAAAATTAATTTTATTAAAATAAAATTAAATACTAAAACTAAATAAAATTTATGATTTTCAGTATATAACCATAATAGCAACTGTTGCGAAACTTGTTCTTGGTGCTGGGCATTTGGATGACGTACTAGAATTTGAGGGGGCTCCATATCGATTGGTCTTGTCGGCCATGAATCTAGTGCGAATCATTCAATAAGAACTTCACCGCCGAGGGACAATTTTCACATACGATACCAAAATAATGGTGCAAAAATCCTCTTGAATGGTTTCCACCATCTTCCTTTCGGCTGAGACACTCAACAAACGATTAAAAGGGGCACCAAAAATTTTCGGCGGGGTTTCCTCCGACGATTATATTAACTTTCCGGCAGAGTGGAGAGTAACCTAATGTAAGAGAAAAAGAATGATTACCTAATGTTAAAATAATGCCACAGGTCGTTGTGATTGATTCTTTATACAATATTCTTGGGAGACGTGGTTTGGTAGCGAGTACCAAACAATTATGGTTGTATGACACCAATGGGTTATCCCAGTCACAGCAGTTAGAGCGTGTTTGATATTCGCCAAATAGGTCATACGGATCCCACTGATCCGACTGGAAGCTGACTGGAATCCCCATTGATCAGGTTGCGAGCTCAGCATTGGAGAGATCTCTGAGAAGGTTGCTGCTTGGTGGTGGGAAAGGCCAATCACTTGCTTTATCTCCCTAGGTTGATCAGGGTTTCCATCTCGTCTTCTAAAGTTTTGAGTGTTCTGACTAGAATACCCTCAATACCAATCAAGCATTGTGCTTTGAGTTCATGTTTGGGTTTTGTGTGGAAGCGCGCAGAGAGGAGGGGGAATGAGAGAGAGAGAGAGAGAGAGAGAGAGAGACTAGCTGTTTGGGCCGTGTGGAGGGAAGGAGAGAGAGAGATAAAGCTGTCAAACCATTGAAGAATAACTAAGAAAGAATATTTATTGCTTTGCTTATTTTGCACCAATGGAAGGTTTGCTTTATTATTTAATGCAGGGGCAATATAGGAAAATATAATTTTAAATGAATCTAACATGTGCAAATCAAATATGTATTGGTGCAATCCATTATATGATCACATGCCAGTCAAACATGTAAATAACTAATACAATCTTATTAGTAGACCAACCTACATAATCTTTATATTAGTTCCAACTCATTAATTCTACCCAACTTACATTATTTATCAAATGAGTTCAAAGAATTTTATCCGGTGAGAAACTTTCAATTCATAGGACGACTCTCAAAGAGATCGAGTTTTAATGGTTCTTTAGTTCCCATGTAAATCATGCTAACCAAATGGAACAATTCAATGCAACTATAATTGAAATATTCTAGAGACAAATGAATGAATAGTAAACAATGATAAAAATTTGTAGATTCTTAGTAAGTATTTGAGAAAGTCTATATCCCGACGAAATCATTCGTTCTTTCTTCCTTTTTCCTTTGTTTGTTTTGGGCAATTATTCTGATTTAACTACATTAAATTATATTATCTTTCTAAACCTCCTCACAACATTTTGCATTTTAATTTTGAACTTTAATTTCACTTTTTTTAGATTAGTGGATTGAAGAATTTCTATGCATATTTTTTTGGGGGGGACATTTGGACTTCACTTTGCGTTTTCATATTTAATTATTTTTTACGATCCCCCTATCTTTAATGGCTTGTTGGGAAAATAGTTGCTTTTTTTATTTTGCATTGTTGATTGTTGCTTAGGATATGTTGGATGCTTCGGATGACAGTGATTCAGAGGATAAAGCTGTCTCGGAGGATGAAGATGAGGAGACACCTAAGAGGTAATGGCATATTGGGGAATAATTTGAGATTGTAGTCATTAGTTACTGCACTTATCTTTATTAATATACTTGTGTCATATTCATGTTTCATATTGAAAACCGATCCCAGCAAGAAGAGGCCCACTGAATCTGCAACAAAAACACATGTTCCTGCTAAAAAGGCTAAACTAGATACACCTCAGAAGACACGTGATATATGTTTCTATCTTTTTTTTTTTGTAGATTTAGATTTTACAAGGAACAGTTATCACACTTCACCCAGTATGTTCTGGTTGTTTTGAATTGGCATGCAACATCTGTAGTTGGAATTGCTTTCGACATATTCTTGCACCATGTGTTGTTATATTATTTTGGACTGTGCTTTCGACATATTCTTGAACCATGTGTTGTATCCTGAGCTGACAATATTCAATGCAAGCCAAACCAGCAGCTTATTCTTGCTGTGTTGAAGATTGTTGCAACCTATGTTACATGGACTAGTGTACAAGTGTAAGGTGTGCGCATGTATTTTAGTGTCGGATTCATCTAAATTCTTATGTCAAGCATACTAAGACATGAAAAAATATTTATGTTTCTTAATATATTTCTTTTCCCTTTTGAGGTAAATAGTGTTTACTATTTACAAAGTTTCACAGAGCATTGCATGCATCGTATGAGATGTGTAATTTTCTATAATAAACTCGAATTGCTAAATATGCTTTCTAGGTAAATGTCTAACTAAAAATATCCGACACATTTCATACATTTTTTCAGGTGTGAGCGTTTTAGCTTTGGCACTTTATACATTTAGAAAAATCTATGTAACATTGGTTACAACCTCTCTCTTAATTTACTTTATTGCAGTCTATCAAATGCTGATGATATGATCAATAATCCTCAAACCTAAAGCCACCATTTATAAATCTCTATAGACAGGTGATTGTATTTGATACTTCATTTTAAAACAAAAGCATTGGAATAGGTTATCCCTGTTCAGGTTTTGTTGCTGAGATAATCTGTGTTCTTTTGCTGCAGACGGTAAGAAGGGCGGTGGCCATACAGCAACACCTCACCATTCAAATTAAGAAGACTAGGAAAAGTCCAGATAATAGCAAGAAAACGAAGGAGGAGACCCCCAATTCTGATGCCCAAGTTGCTTGCAAATCCTGCAGCAGGTGTTTTCACATAGTGAAAAAGCTCTTCTTTTTTTTTGTTTTGTCTTGTCTTAAACTAGGAATGCTGAAGCACATCATGACTTTTTAACAGGACATTCAAATTAGAAAATGCTCTCGAGCCTCATACAAAAGCTAAGCATACTGCTGGCAAGTAGAGGGTCGAATGCAACACACTGCCGAAGCAATTGTAATTTGAGCTCCAAAGATGAAATGAAGTCTGGAGGGCCTTGTTTTAATGTGTTTGTAGGATTTTGTGCATGAAAAGAGATGTGTCTTGTGTCAAAAATTATTTTGTGATATTACCTGTTGATGCTTCACACTCCAGAAGGCCTTCAGAGAAATTTGTGCTTTGAAGAAGTATTAAACTAGAAAATGCAAATCAAGCCAAATCAAATTACACATTCAGGGGTCACTATATGATTCATTTTTCATTGGATTCGTTCTCACAAGGGATGTAACGATGTTTTTGTTTTTTCATGCTGGCATTGACAGCTTGTTTGGCATTCATTTTTACGTGGAAGGTAGGATAAAGGTTTAAGCCAACCCTGCTAATTCCTCTTTTCTTACTGATATCCTCTCTTTACCCGTTCGCTCCCTCCATGGATTCAGGATAAAAAGTCTATTTTCAAATAACTTAAGAGATGGTCGAGCAAGCAGCAGTTTGGCAGAGGTAGCTGACAGTTGCAATCGTCATATCCTTGGCATTTTAATCCATACTGTTCGTATGGTTTGCAATTCAAAGATGCCAAGTTCTTATCCTTTATGCTCCTTTTGTTTTGGATGCAACTCTTGAAATGATGGTGCTTAAAGTTGTTGTAGTGTTAGTATAGATAACTGTGCTTGTGCTTGTGCTTGTGCTTGTGTGGCAGCAATAGTGGCTGCGCTGTGTTGGTGTGATGGTGATATGGTAGTGATAGTATTGATGTAATAATAGTATGTATCGTTAGGTACGAAAGTAATTTTTTGTTACTCAAAAATTAAATTATGTATTTTTGTTAAAATTAACTTATATTTTGTTGATTAAGAAAATTTATTTTTGTTCATTTTTTATTTTTATTGTGACATACTAAAAAATGCAAAAAAAAAAAAAAACATTTGTTGAAAAAAACAGGATTTTATTATGAATGTTACTGTGAATATTTGGTATTTTTCATCCGAGCAGCCAGCAATATGATATAAAGGATGGTGGGTTGTGTGATGCCAATGTGGGTCGATTTCAAACAAAAATTAGCAGTGAACCCGTAAGTATAGTATGCACGATTTACTGTATTTTAATTATATTATTAAGATATATTTTTATATTTGTTTGTTTAATAAGAAATATTTATTTTTTTCACCTTGTTAGAACGATAGTTTCAACGTAAAATTATTCTCTAAAAATTATATGTTTCATTAAGTTTATATTAATTGTAATTAATGTTAAATGTAATTTCACTATATGTATAGTTCATTATATTTTATTTTGTTTTAGTTTTTACTAAATGAGTTTGCTTTGATTATACATATTGTTCATTTATATTTTTTAAAATTAATATTGAAAATAATTCGTATGTATATAGCTAAAGGTGAATTTTTTTCTTAATTATGTATAACTAATGTTTTTTTACAAAATAATAATATATTATTTTTTTGTAACTAATTTAAAAAATCCACTATTATGGATGTGCCAAACACAAAAAATAATTATTTTAGAAACACTTACAATATATTTGATTAAGAGGAGATCCATAAAGAAACGAAATTCTCATAAATTATAGAATAAATCTGTTGATAGATTTTTAAAATAATTTTAAAAAATTAGAATTAATTGGTGACAGTTAAATTGCTTGATTAAATTGCCACAATTGATTTAAATGAATAATTAACTTTAATTAAAAAATAAAATTTTGAAAAATCACACAAGAGATAAGGAGTTTATTTATTTATTTTTTAAACTAAATATTTGAGAAACATACTTCTTTCGGAAATATTTTTTTTAGAAACTTGTTTAGATTTTTTGGTATGTATACTCTACGTAATTAGCTAATAATGTTTGTAAAAATTGATTCAATATTATAGAGAAATGTACTTAATTTTGCTCAAATGATAATTTTTTGAAAATTGGTTCAAATTTAAATTAATAATGAACTTTAATTAAAAAATAAATAATGGACCAATCCCACGAAAAGATCATTAATTTTTTTTTAAATAAGATAAATATTTGATAAACATATTTATTAGAAACGTAGTTTTTTAAAACAGGTTCAAATTGGTATAGATATATTCTCGGTAATTAATTATCTACCCAATTTGATTTAGCCAATATTTATTGGAAAACAATTTACTTAATTTACCCAAATGATGATTTTTTTTTTGGAAACATGTTTTTTGAAAACTGGTTCAAATTTAATTAATTGGGTATCTCCATTAATATAAATAAATAAATACCATTAATTAAGAAAAATATATTTTGGACCAAGCACTCAAAGGAATTATGAATCTTTTTAAAACAAAAAATAAAAAAATAAATTAAAAGTTTAGAGCATAAAAAGTTATTAGAATATTTTGCTAAAATACTAAAAATAGCTATATAGATATACAGATATTTTTGACATATGGTTGTCAAATAGAAAAAAGAATATATTAGTTGAAAATATATTTTTAGTAAATTGGTAGGAAGCCCATGTAAACTGGTACAACATATATTTTTAGAAAATATACATTTTCAGAAATTTGTGCAAATTGACAGAAAATATATGTCTAATTTAAGCAATTAGCAATAAATAAGAAACAGTCAGAAAAATATATATATTTGAAATAAATT
>JAOTRH010180777.1:0-12012 GCA_034768845.1 Heliamphora exappendiculata | reverse complement strand
ACTTATTTTGTATTTAGAAATTTTTTATTTTTTAATTAGAAATTTTTAAACAAGATTTTGTAATTAAACAAAAAAAACTAAAATCACTGTTGAAACAGTGTTTCCGTTAACGGAAGTTAACTTTAGCGTCTAAATATTACAAAAATAAAAATATAGGGGAGGGCAGTGATATTTCAAAGAATAGATGGGTGTCAGTACTATTATTCTTAAATACATAAAGTGTAAGTGTAATTTATCCATTAAAATCTCCTCCTTTAAAAGAGGGGCCATGGTTTGACCTTAACCTAAATAATTTGTTTTGCACCACCTAACAAGTTAGTTGTAAAATTAAAATATCGTTAATGATTGTGTGGTGTGTTCTATTGGTACTGTTATGGCACATTTTGTTTATACTTTTAAATGAAATCTGTCCAACTATTGTCGACATATTAACATTGTGTCAAGTCTAGACGTACGAATTGTGTAACTTGGCCACTGAACCCTCAAAATCTATGTAGGTCAATCTCTGTACCGTCGAACTTCTAGAGATCGACTAGCTCAATTCTCATTCGGAGCTCGAGCTCTCACCAAGGCTAGTAGTCCCTAGACCCCAAATGGGTCCTCTATGGCTTGCCAGCTCGGCCAGTTTATCCGACCTCCCTCAAAAAATATATACCCTTAAATCCTGCATGAGGAAAAACTTGTCCCACTCCAACCTTGTTTCTTAATTAAGAAAGTTTTGAAGCGTCAATCCGTTCCGGCCTTAGCCTGTCTTTTTTGTTTTTTTTTTTTTCCGGCAGAAACATGATGTAAATGAATCATTCATGTTTCCAACCTCTACCTGTTGACAAAGGGGGGCCCGGTTTAGCTTTATCTTCCTCCTCCGATTGTAGAGGGCACCAAAAATTTGACATCGGGAAGGAATTTGTTTAGCATAGCTCAATAGTGAACGATATTAATTTGGAGAAGCTATGTTTTAACACTTGCATAGCAATTCTATCATCACTTTTCTTCTTTTTATTGCAGATTATTGGTAGCCAATGGGGAAAAAGGAAAGAAAGATCAAAGAAACCAACGAACAGTACGATCCAGAAACTAACAGACTGATCATACAAATAGGTGGACATTCAAATAGCACCATAGCCTAATTGGATCTTTAGAGTGAGTGACCAGTTTTAACATTTTTTTTAAAAAAATTCTGAAAACACAAACCGAACATACAAACGTTGGTGTGTAGCCTGTTCTGGTGCCCAAGGATATGCAAAAACACGTTAAATAGGCTGAAACACAAAATTTTCCGCCTCCATCCATTACCATATTAATGCAAGGGAACAAACGTTCACCAGCCAGTACCGGTAAACAGAGTAGTAATAGAAATTAGTGTTGCATATTTCGGCAATTAACACTTTTTTTTCCGTACAGACCACATACATTTCCTTCGGTAATAAATCCCCAACATAGCATTGTACATACACACGGAAAATGTTTACACATATTTCAAACCACATAAGTCGCAGAAATATGCATGCGAAATCCACAAATGTGTAGCTTTCAGATGCATATCAATATAACCAGGAAGCATTTTTTCTCTTATTGAAACTCTGTCCCTACTATTCCTGTACACACATGCATCACTAAAAAAATCCCTAGTTCCCATGGATGATAGATCGGCCCTGTTTCAAATAGAAAGGCAGTGAGTCGTTAATTCTCGTAAATTCGGCACTCGTCGGTTTCAGGGTTATCCCGGCAAAAGGACTCGAGGGGATCTTGGTTCCCCAAAAGCTTGTGGCGGAGGTCGGCCTTGGCCTGGCTGACCTCCTCCACCTCGTCCCACGCAACCTTGCACTCGGCTGACTTCTCATCCCTGGCGCACACCTCCTTCGCCTCCTTCACCTTCTTTTCTATCATCTCCGCCAGCTTCCTCTCCCTCATCTGCGTCCCTTTGAACTTCGCCACCCCTCCTCCGCCTCCTGATCCCCCAGTCGCTGCTGCTGCTGCTGCTGTCACCACCACCTTCCCCTTTCTGCTGCTTTCCACGCTGATCCGACCTTCTCGTTTCTCCCTGAACAAACCATCATTAGATCGAGGGTGCCCGATTATATATGGGGTCTGGAACATCGCGAAATTATTAATCGAACCTTGCGTTCCTGTTGCTGCACCGCTCAAACAAGCTGTAATCAAAGATGCCATCGATCGCTTCCACTTTCCAAACTCCCAACCCCTTCAAAACCAATTAAATTAGTACATAACTAAAAAATGAAAGGAAAAGATGAAGTCCAGAAGATTCAACCCCACGGTAGATCGATCTTCTTCTGCGCAAACCAACTCTCTCTCTCTCTCTCTCTCAACTTTTCGCGTTCATTCCGTCTGTTTCTTTTTTCGGATGGAATTAAAAATGAGCTAAACTAAAAATTTATAAATTAAAATTACTAATAATAATTTTGTCAAATACTCCAAATAAATTTACACTTCCATCACTATATAAGATTTTATTCGTCTAGTAAATTCTTGAAAAAATTACAAAAACACCTTATATATTATACCCATGTATCATTTAACCCCCATATACTAAAAATTCGTTCAAAGTGCTCCATAAACTATTTATTTATATCATTTTATCCCCCTCCGTTAAGGTTACACGACAGAAGCTAACAGAAAGCTAAACCCCTGAGTTTGTACTAAATTCCAAATGACCTGAATACCCTTGGCAGCCTATATATATGTTACCCATAGCTCAAAACTCCCCAGGCTCTTTTCAACTAACTCAAAATTTCATTTTCCTCATCCATTAGATCTCTATTATCCTTCTCACATTTTTAACATGGCATCAAGCAACATCAACAACAGCAGTAACTCACGCAAAGAAAATACAAACAGTACCGATGTATTTTGCTACTGCGGATTGAAAGCTCCAATAAGAACCGCATTCACATAAAACAACCAATGAATGAGATTTATGGGTTGTGTCAACTTCAATGTATGTATTTAATATTTTTGATATGTTCATTAACTTAAGCCTTAATCTGTAACATGTTTTGCAGAAAGAACATATATGTGGTCTTTTTACTTTGGTTGATCCCCTAACATGTCCAAGAGCAAAGGAGTTTTGCAAAATGATTTTGAAGAAGAACATGGACTTTCAGAAGAGCGAGGAGGAGCTCAATAAGAAAATGGAGGAGCTTATATTGAAGATGGATGAAATGACCATAAGACATGATATTCTGTCCAAGAAAAATAAGAAACTTGTTAGGGAGCTCGCAGTTGCACAAGGAAGAGTGAAGTTCTCAAACGGCATGCTCATTATGTTGCTTGCCTTAGGATTCCTAATGTGGTTCAATATTAGGAACCAAAAGATGATGTACTTGCCTTATTGAGAAAAATAAGACACTTTTGTGTGTGTTTTCCCAAATACACTAAACTATGTTAGTATGCCTTTTGTAATGTGTATGCGAAGAATGCTAAATGTCATATACTTAAATACAGTTTAATGCAGCATCAGCTACAGCTAATGCAGTTTAAAGAAATTTTTGTTTTAGCTTCTCCCTGCTTGTCTGCAATAATCCCTACTTCTGTTTTAGCTTCTCCTAGGTTTAAAGAAATTTCAAGAAGTGGTGGTACTTACCTAAAGATCCATTGTCTACAAAGAACTAAATTGTGGTGCATAGGTAGAAGGAAAGAAACTTATCCAAATCCACAAGCTGAAGCTGAGGGTGTCAGCCCAAGCATGGTACCCAGTCGGCAATATTGCCATAGAAAGCTAGAAAAGACTGTCAAAGATTGTAAAGTTTCACTAGTGATGGAACTTTTGCTTTGCAACTTTCTTGCTCTTGAAATCCATGCTTGCTTTGCAACTTGCTTGCTTCCTCTAATACTAGCAACCTGCCATCAAGTAATTGATGAGAATTCGAGTCAGGGTCTAACTATTCAAATGTTGATAAAACCAGAAGGCTAATAACAGACCTGTCCTATCATAAGGAACTTTACGAGAATGATAATAACAGTAAATTGTTCAAACATATGACAAAACTGAGTCATATAATACAAATTGTGTAACATCGTAATCAATTAGATGAAGATCTTTTGCACTAGACAGATGACACATCAACAACTACATATACATGGGCAATAATGAAAAAGGAAAGAAAATAGTGTACCAAACACTATTGAAGCGTAAGACCAGGTTAGCCATCAGACAGCAACCATCTTCATCCTCATCATATTCTTCTTGCTCCTGCAACTCTTCATTGTTGTCAAGAGTCCAATCTTTGTCATTCAACACCAAATGGTTACACTCTAGAAGGAAGACTGCGATTCACAACTTACAAAATGACAGCAAATTCACTAATTAGTTTTGTAGCAGACTACAAAGAATGAGACAACTTACAAAATGACAGCAAATTAGTTCTGCATCTCCCACAGTATACATATAAACCTGACCTTCATTAACTTCTTCACAAAACATTCTACAATGAGACAACTTACAAAATGATAGAATGAAAAAATTATTACTTGGAAAAGCAAGTATCCAAACATAGATAAGCTACCAAGCAGATTGCAGCATCCAAACATCCAAACATAGATAAGCTACCAAGCAGATTGCAGCAAATAGGCAGAGCAAATTGCAAACATAGATAAGCAAAGTTTAATCCAAATGTTCACAAAACATCCAAACATCCATCCCAATTACAACCAAATCTGCTAAAAAACCCGATGCCATATCCAAAAACAACAAAACACATACCCAAAAACACAAGTATCCATCAATACTTTAAGCCTCAGGGCATATCCAGAAACATACAAAAACATATCTAAATCATCGAATACATATCTTAAAGTTCATACATGGATGAGGATGACCCTTGGGTACCCGGTGCAATGGTAATGCCATTGCAAAATTTGGAATTGGCAATCCTAGATGATTTCCGCAGGCCCTTTGAACCATCAGTTACAACAGCTCTCACATCACCTCCCCTTGCACCACCTCTACCAGCAACACTTGAACCACCTCCACTTGGGCCAGCAACACTTGGGCTACCAACTATTGCACCACCTCCACTTGGGACAGCAACACTTAGGGCCTGCGTTTAGCATGTAAAAATGCACACAATTATATTGTTAAATGATCAGTTATGAGAAAGGACATGTACTAATTAACACAATTAATTCCATAGTCGACCTACATGCATTTGGCATCCTCTTATCAATCCATCAATTCCTGGTTCATTTTTACAAGTTCCCACATTATGTCCAAATTGCTTACACCTTGTGCACCTCAAAGAGTCATGTTGTTTCCTCACTCGCTATGAATTTTTAAGCTCTTCTACTGCTTTTTACCTTGTTTTCTTTGGTCGACCAGATTGCTTTCTCACAAAGGGAGGCATTAAAGGGTCACAATCTGTTGAAACCCACAAAGATTTGTCTGGAATGGGGTAGATAATGTACTTATATGTTCTTCTCAAAGTCTCCACGTAATAGTATTCATTGACAAACTCTTCAGGCTGATGCCTAGAAACTATTATTGCTGCACAGGCATCGCAGCATGGTATGCCACTCAAATCCCACCTCCTACAACTGCAAACGTGCTGGCCAATGTCAACAATGAATGTCTTGCAAAATGTTATCACCTCAAATATTGTCCCTCCAGCAAAGATAACTTCATAATTCCTAGCTTTTTCCTTAGCTTTCTCTATCTTTTTCTTGATTATAGGACATATAGTACCCTTCAACTTCTGGATCAATTGAAACCTCTGCTGAAATCTTTGCATGAACTGCCTTCTCATAGTTTCCATCATTGTTAATATAGGCTTGTCCCTTGCTTCCTTGATTGACTCATTGAATGACCCACTGACATTATTGTCCATTTTGTTACATTTGGACCTAGGGCTATAATAGCACCCAGCCCAACAGTTTGGTGGCTCTCTCATCAACCAAGCATGAGCTTCTTTGTTTAACTGCTTTATTTCTTCCATCTTTTCTTCAAACTCTGGCATAGTGTACGCTAAAGCTGCTCCCCACATAAGGTCTTTGTATTCCTTTCCCTTATAGACCTTTTAAAAATTAGCATACACGTGCCTAATGCAAAATCTGTGCTCCACACCAGGAAACAAAATCTCAAATGATTGCACCAATCCCCTTTGCCTATCAGACACAAATGTCCATCCCTTCTCCTCTGGTGTTCCAATCACAGAAATTAGATTTTTTAAAAACCATGACCAATTACTCTTACATTCATTTTCCACTGCTGCAATTGCAAGAGGATACATCTGATTATTGGCATCTCTCCCAACAGCATGCATCAATTGCCCCCATATGGACCTTTTAGAAAACAACCATCTAAACCAATGATTGGTCTACAATTCCCAACAAATCCTTTCACTTGGGCATCATATATGACAAACATTCTTTCAAATGTTGGTGCTGAACCCAACCAACATCTCTCCAACTTCAATACAACATGGCTTCCAGGATTCTGCCTTCGTATCATCTCACAGTTGTCCCTTAGCCTTAAATATTGTTCTCTATAGTCACCTTCAATTATGCTCAATGCCTTTCTCTTTGCCCTATAAACATGCATTCTTGATACATCAACCATCCAATCTCTTTTGACTTCTTTTCTCATTGCCTTTACCTACTAATCAGAATTATCACTAATTTTGTGAGCATATTTGGTGCCAAGCTAACTTGATATCACTGTCTTGTTGTTATATTTTCTCCCACAAGAGTGAGGGTCCTTTAAGCATTTTATCTGAAATGACCATATACCATGCAATGGAGATGCATGAAGTCTGAATCCACAATCCTCTTTGCATACTACAGTGACCCTAGTTGCCTCTTCACAAACTTGAACTGACATCCTTTTTTGATATGGTACTCCCTTAGAAATGTCCTAAACACTATGACATTAGGAAATACCATGCCTAGCTGTAATTTGGGATCCTTCATGTCTCTTTCTTCAACAAACTCAGGAAATTTAATTCTTCTCTCACCATTTGAGTTCACATGCTGGCTGAGATTATCATCACTACTATCACTTTCTACATCTTCGGCCTCTACTTCTTCACCTTCATTTCCACATTCACATTACATTTGAAATTCTTCTTCATAAGCCCCCTCCTCCTACTCTTCCACCTCAGATGATGACGATGATCTGTCAAACCCACTGAATTCTTCATCACTATCACTGTTAGTCATAGTGTCTTAAACGGACCTAGTAGGTATAGCTCCCTCATCAGTGAGAGAGGTTTGGTTAACATTAGATCTCATCACTACAGCAAGGAAATAATCATAAATTGGAAAAAAAATTAAAATTCCCAAACTATAATCAGCAAACCCTAAATTATTTTCAACAAATTTGTTTAGAAACCCCAAAACAGGACATCAACAAACACATTGTTCACATTCGCAAACACATTTTGTTGTAGTTAATCATAAATTGCAAAAGAAACCCAAATTCCCAAAATCAGAATCATCAAACCGAGTCTCGGTTCAAAATCCTATTTCGTAAGAAATTCTATTTCGAAACCCTATTTCAATTTCACATTTGAAACCCTATTTCGATTGGCATTCCAAACCCTATTCCGATTTCCCACTCCAAACCCAAATCCCCAAATCCCCAAATAAGAATAAGCAAACTAAGGTTTCATACATATCGCGCTTTGTCGAACTCATTTGTAGCCTCCAATGGCGTTCAATACGAGCTACAATCCCCAAGATATTTGTCGAACTCGTCGTCTTCATCCTCCGATGGTGATGGATGCAATCTACGAGTCGGGTTTTACAAATGAGAACGACAGAGAACAGAGAGAGAGTGCACGGTTGCGCGAGAACAAAAGCGAAAAGAGAGAGAGAGTCTGGGTTTGCGTCAGGGCTATTTTAGTCATTTGCATTACTCCGTTAACGGAGTTTGTGTTCCCTTAATTTCGAGTAATTTATGGGACACTTTGAACGAATTTTTAGTTTAAGGAGGTTAAGTGATACACGGGTATAGTATATGGGTGTTTCTGTAATTTTTTCTAGATTCTTTTATCTACAAAACTAAATTAATTAGATATTATTATATTTATTACAAAAAATTAAATAATAAATATAATTTCATAAAATAAATAATTTATTCTTTATCTACAAAAGTAAATGTAATTAAATATTAATATATTTATCTCAAAAAATTATTCAATTGTGAGATTATTGATGATCAATTAATTTTATCTTTTACATAAATAATATATTTAGACCCAACTTGAAATTGTCTTATTGACTTTTTTCGTTTATTTTTTTTCTCTGTGCTGTTTTCATTTTTTGATTAATTTTTTTAATTTTTTAGTTTTTCACTTTGAAACAGATCAAAAAAATAAAAAATTATCAAAATAAGAAAATATTCAAAAATATCAAGATAAGTAAATAAGTTTTATTTTTCTTCTACCCATTTTGTATTTTAGTGGATTTGCTTTTATTTTGATCAATATTTATCTTTTGGTTTCTATCTATGATCTTAAATCAAGCCAAATGCTATAAAAAAAATATTAACAATGGCTTACTAAATGATAAATGAGTGCAAAACTTATATTTATTTAAAAATATATATACATATATGTGAAAGTAAATTATAGTGTTGGTTGAATAAACTATTTATACAAATATATTAATTGAACATTAATAATCTCTTGATCATATTAAAATTATCTTAAAATGTTAGATGGAAAGTATGATTTTAAGAAATAATAGATGAATAAATAACCTCAGATTGTATGTATATAAATATTCCCAGACATCATTGCTGACTTTCCACATAAAATAATTAGAAAAAATTAATTTAGAGTGCTATTTAGAGAACCTATACTTTGTTAAGTTTTAATTACTTTTTAAATATTTCATTGAGTTATATTTTTAATTTTACTAATTACTTGGACAAATGTAACCTCTTCCCCTCGAGTTCATCTCAAAAATCCTTCATACAACTCTGGTACAATCTATTCATCTCCCGCTGACGAAATCGACGAAACAAATCTCAGAAACCCAAATAGAGTGACAACGAAAGTTCATCAATGGCGAACGAAGCTATGTCGTCGTCGTCGTCGTCTTCTTCTTCTTCTGTTCTTCTGCTCCTCAATCTTCAGCGGAGATGGCTCATTCGTTTTCGGCTAGCTTGGTGAAACCCTAGCCTCGTTGAGATCCACACCGTCTTCTTCACGTCAACTAACGACGCCGCAGACCACTATTGTCACGTTAGCGACCACCGACGCTCGCGACTAACCACGCCATCGAGCACCGTAGTCACGCGAACAAAATTCTTCCCCTCCACTAAACTTATCACCTCATTCGCTGCCACCTCTGCCTCCGCCGTGCATAGAAACAGATCTTGTTTATCGTCGCTAGATCTGGTTTAACGCCACCAATGTTGTTACTATTGGGATTTGAACACCAATCCTCGAATGCGAACGAAAGCAAAACCACGTACAAAAAGCAAAAAATAAATAAAATCAATGATTTACGTGGTTCGGCCCACACCAGCCTACGTCCACGAACGAGAGAGAAAAATACTTCACTATGAAGAATGTGAAATAGTACAAAATCCAACTCGCTTCTCTCTACCAACTAGCCTATCAATTCTTACACACAATATGAGACCCTAGCTATCCTATATAGAGGAGACTACCAAAACAGAAGCTGCTAAAACAACAATAGGACAGCTGCTAAATCAACAATCGAAAAGCTGCTAAATGACCAATAGGACAGCTGCTAAATAAACCTAGCTGCTGAATCTGATATTGAGATTCGAGTCAATCCCAACAATCTCCACCTTGGCTCGAATCTTTAGCCATCTTGAAGAGCTGTCAGCAATCCTTGACCTGCACGCCTTTTTTCTTTTGATCTGCCTGTAGCCTTCTGGTAAGACGAAGGATCTCCACATTGACTTGAATTCTTCAAACTACCCAGAAGATAATCATCATCGCTGTCGATTCTGCCGTCGTCGTCGATCTGCCACATCCAAACAGCATAGCCCATACATCTACACCGAGGTGCCCGCACTCCAACCCGGGTGCCCTACAAAGCTAACTACTTTGTGGAATAACATGGCCCCATCTCTCCCCCTTTGTGCACACAATCGGAGAGATCACCACCACTAACCAAATCAAGAGCAAATGAGACTTGCTTCGGTCGAGGTGTACACCTGTCCGTCACGCTTGTCGTTTTAGTCTCGTTGCTCGGAGCTTTCCTGTGAATATCCAACAACTGTTGCTCTTGCATCTTGCTGGCATCCTGCACGCAATCTGATTTGCTCACCTACGCACTTGTACTACCCCGTCGCTTCCGTGTACCCCCGCGCCTATTCCGTGTGCTTTTTCGCAACTGTTGTTCACTCTGATCACCCTTACACTCTTTTCGTGTACGTCGTCTACCTGTACTACTCATCTGATGTTTGACAGTAGCTTCACCTGTCACAACATTCCCTACGAGCCTGTATAGGTTGTCAATCATTTGTCCCTGCAGTACATCCATGTTTTTCTTTGAAACCCAAAAAACTCCACCTCCAGATGAGAACCCGCAACCTCTCGAATTCAGCATTCCCACAGAAATCAAGTTCTTCCTTAAATTATGCACATGTCTAACACCAGTCAAGATCAAAATGGTCCTATAAAGTCTACAAAACCGCACTATCCCTATACCAACAACTCTGCTTACTGCATTGTTAGCCAGTCTGACAGTACCCCCATCGCATGCCTGATACGTGTCAAAATACTCTCTGACTGCACACATGTGGAACGAACATCTAGAATCTACTATCCAATCTGATTTTCTCATACCTGAAGTAGCTGTGAACACCTCTAATTCTTCATTATCGGAGCCCTCTGTAACTGCTGTCTCTGATGATTGTTCTTTTCCCTTGTCTACCTTGTACTTTAGATAATTCCTCTTCAGATGACCTTCCTTGTCACAATAGTAGCAATTTCCTTTGTAACCTCTTGAGTTGGAATGTCCTTTCTTCTTGGATCCATCTTGCTTTACTGTAGCCCTACCTCTGACTTCCCCACTGCCTGATGCAACAATGATGCCCTTTTCCTGTGATATGTCACTCTCCCTCTTCTTCAACATCTCATAAGATATGAGAGTAGCAACAATCTCATCTAACCCAATGGTATCCTTCCCAAACATCAGTGCAGTCCTCATATGCTCATATGATGAAGGCAATAAAATCAACAGGAGAATTGCTTTATCCTCATCTTCGATCTTCGCGCTGATAAAATCTAAATCCGTCAGTATCCTGTTGAATTCGTCCAAGTGCTCTATAAAGTTCACTTCCTCTGTCATGTGAAGTGCATATAACTGCTTCTCTAAAGACAACCGATTCGTCAATATCTTATACTTGTACCTGTTCTCCAACTTAGCCTAGAGTTCCGCCGGATCGCTTTCGTTGATGACTTCCCGAATAGTGCTGTTTTCGAGATACAACTGAATCGTACTGTTCGCCAAGTCCTGCATCTCTTCCCACTTTACATTCTTTATCGTTCCTGGTTTCTCTGACTTATTTATGAGAGCCTTTATCAGTCCTTCATGCGTCAAAATATTCTTCACCATTTGCTGTCATAAAGTGAAGTCGTTGTGATCGTTAAAAGGTTCAATCACGAAACCCGAACTTTTTAACGCCATTAAATTTGTCTGACAATCTCTACAATCTGAACTCGTCGCAAAAATAGATGTGTAATCCTTATCCCACGCAGCACAAATTAATTTTGATTGTACCCGATCGCTTCTGATTGTACGCAATTACACCTGATCAATCTCAATCTATGTCGATCTGTCCAATCCAAATAAACGGTGCAGAAATCGAAAAATCTGGTCGTACCGATGAATCTGCAGCGCCAAAAAACCTTAGGAGACACTTCTCTTTTAAATTATTTTATTATATATACGAGACGATATAATAAAATAAATTTAAATAATTAATCTCGTGCTCCTATCACACTGGATCAAAATCTTTTTTTTTTTTCAATCAAATGTATATCAATCTACAAACTCAATCACAGGAGCCAGGAT
>JAOTRH010180766.1:0-12012 GCA_034768845.1 Heliamphora exappendiculata | reverse complement strand
TCCCCTTTTGAGATTGTTCATTCAGATGTGTGGGGTCCGTGTCTTGTGCTTTCGACATTGGGCTTTCGTTATTTTGTATCCTTTGTGGATGATTATTCGAGAGTTATTTTTTTATATTTAATGAAGCACCGGTTTGAATTATGTTCACTCTTTTCATCATTCTATGCGGAAGTGAAGAATTAATTTAATACTACCATCCGATGCCTTCGCAGTGACAACGATGGAGAATATTTTTCAAATCAGCTGTCAACATTTCTTACCCAGAACGGTATCATTCATCAGTCATTCTGCCCAAATACACCACAACAGAATAGTGTTGTAGAAAGGAAGAACCGTCACCTTCTCGAGGTAACTCGTGCCCTTATGTTCCACATGAAGGTACCGAAACAATTCTGGAGTGAAGCTGTCGTTACGGCATGTTACCTGATCAATCAGATGCCATCAACTGTTCTCCAAGACTATACCCCACACTCGGTCCTTTTTCCCAAACGATCTCTTTTCCCTTCCCTTTCGAATCTTTGGTTGTGTATGTCATGCTTGTGACACTCGACCCTCCATTTCAAAATTAGGTGCTCGGGCTTGGAAGTGTATCTTTCTTGGGTATTCACGAACTCAGAAGGGATATCAGTGTTATTCTCCTGATCTTGGTCGATTTGTGGTGTCATGTGATGTTACCTTCGTCGAGTCACAATCTTACTATCCGTCTTCTGTCCAGTTGAATCTTGCTCTATTTCTTGTAAATGCTAATTTCTTGTAATATTGTATTACTTCAGTGCAGGCTTCAGCTCCTAGTTTAAGACCTCTACCAGATGGTGAGCCTACTCCCGCGGCCTCTACCGAACCAGTTATCCCGTCACCGGATCCAAGTTCGTCCTCACATGAGACTGTAAGTAATGCTCATACTGCTCACAGTAAAAGTTATCGCCAATGTCGTGACAATCCTTTTTATGCGCAATCCTATAAGGAACTTTCTACTTCTACTCAGTGCTTGATTTCCACACTAGATTATATGTCTCTTCCCAGGACCATACAAGAGGCAGTCACTGATTCTGGTTGGCGCCAGGCTATGGCAGAAGAAATGGAAGCTTTAGAATATAATCAGACTTGGAAGCTCGTTCCCCTTCCTCCCCATAAGCACGTTATTGGCTATAAATTGGTATACACTATTAAGGTCAACCCTAATGGTTCGTTGGCCCGGTTGAAGGCTCGCTTGATGGCCAAGGGTTAATACTCAGACTTATGGAGTGGATTACTTTGATACATTCTCGCCGGTGGCTAAGATGACGTCTGTCCGCTTGCTCATTTCTTTGGCTGCTACTCGCGGGTGGTCCATGCATCAGCTTGACGTCGAGAATTCTTTCTTACATGGAGATCTACAGGCGGAAGTTTACATGGAGCAACCTCCGGGGTTTGTTGCTCAGGGGGAGAATGGGAAAGTCTGTCGCCTCAAACACTCCCTTTATCGCCTTAAGCAATCACCACGGGCTTAGTTTGGTCGATTCAGTTCGATGGTTCAGACATTTGGTTTACATCAATGTGGGAAAGATCCGAGTATCTTTCACCGTCGCTCGGGATATGAATTTCTTATGCTAGTTGTGTATATTGATGACATTGTGATTATAGGAGATGACACTGCTGAGATCAGTAATCTGAAGACCTTCCTACAAAACCAGTTCCAAACCAAAGATGGCCCTTAAGTACTTTCTTGGCATGGAAGTGGCACAAAAGAAAGATGGTATCTTTCTCTCCTAACGGAAATATGTGCTTGACATCCTATCTTAGGCAGGGTTTCAGGGAAGCAGAGGCAGTGAGACTCCTATGGATCCAGGTCAAAAGTTGGGCAATGACGATGATAATGAGTTGTGCTCCCATCCAGACAAGTATAGACGGCTAGTGGAAAAATTGAATTATCTCACCACCATGACGCGTTCAGACATTGTCTTTGCAGTAAGTGTGGTGAGTCAATTTATGGAGTCTTCAAGAACAAATCATTGGCAGGCGATGCTTCGTATATTGAGATACTAGAAAACTAATCCTGGTAAATGACTAGTTTTCAAGAATCATGGACACCTCAACCTGGAGAGATATTCGGATGCAGATTAGGCGAGATCTCCTAGTGATAGGCGATCGATCTCAGGATACTCTATATTTTTTGGAGAAAATCTGATTTCTTGGAGAAGCAAGAAACAGGACGTTGTAGCAAGGGCAAGTGCTAAAGCTGAGTATCGAGCCATAGGAATGGCAACTACTGAGGTTATGTGGGTATGACAGCTCTTAGAAGAGATTGGCATGCTTATGACGAAATCCACAAGGTTGTGGTGTGATAACAAGGCAGCTATGCATATCGCTAATAACCCAGTTTTTCACGAGAAGACAAAGCATATTGAAGTTGACTGTCATTTTGTCCGTGAAAAGTGTCAGAAGGGTATTATATCCTTGGGTCAAGTGAAGATAACAGAACAACTCGCAGATATCTTTACCAAGTCATTAGTGAGACCACGAGTTCATTATATTTGTCACAAGTTAGGCATGATTGACATCTATGCTCCAGCTTGAGGGGGAGTATTAGTGATATTATTAGATGCATGTATATAATATCTGTAGAGAGGCCCGTTAGCTATAAGGGCCCATTAGGGTTTTGCTGTACACACCTTTGTAATTATTATATATAGTGAACCTCTCTAACTGAGAGGTTTAAGCCTTCTGATAATCTCTTATTCTTTCGTTACACACACCATATCTTATTATGTAGTCTCGTTGTTCTATAAATAAACCGTTGCGTGCCTTATTAGGGTTAACGCCTTCATTTAGCCTAATACTATTCTATTAACAGATAGATGTATAACTTTAAGACTTTGATACTTCCAATCAATTTTAACTCTCTTTTAGTTATCATGCTTGTTTTTTGTGAATGCAAACACTTGGTTAAATAATGATTTTTATAGTCTCTGTGTTTCAAATGTGAGGTAGACTACACGTAGATTAGACAGGTCGTGCCGAATTTGTTGAGGACGATCCGTGCTATTCAAAGATAGTCTATGCCATATTTGAATCATGGTTTGTTCTTAACAGATTCACTAGAGCTTATAGCCATAGCAGTCTATTTTGAATCAACTGGTTAGATCCCTAATCAACACATACCCATTGTTGCGAGGTTAGGGTGGATTCAAAACCCTAGGTCTCTTTTTATTGTTGAAAACCCATTTGTTTAATTTTCTTTTACTTATTTTAATCTAGTTTAGTTGAATCAAACAAATTTCTTTTCTGGATTGAATTATGAATTGATTAGAGAAAAACGCATGTTAGTCTCTTTGTCCCTGTGGACTAATACTCAATCTTAACCGCTATTCTACGAAGTACTAGTTTTTACTGATTTATTATAATTTATTTTTGGCTCATAAATGACACGACTAAATTTTGGTGTCGTTGCCGGGGGCAAAAAAAACACAATTGCATGTTTTCAAAATTGAAACACTATTGCTTGTTTTCAAAATTGGTTCTTATTTTAATTCTTAGTTTTGAATTTTTGTAGATAATTACTTATTTATTTTGTTTTGTTTTGTTTTGTTTTCCTTAGTGCAAAATTTTTTTACTCTAAGAAGAAAAGAAAGTTCAAAGCTTATTGTTGCTCGATGTTGGAGGACGTCCAGTGCAGATATTGAATTTGTGCTAAAAATTATGAGTTTCTAACTAAAGATTTGTAAGAGTTAATTCTTTTAACTAGAAATTATTTGTTTTCATATTTAGTTGTTAAAAAACGAAATGAAAAAAATGAAAAAAAAACATGGCATACTTTGAAAATTACTGTGGGAGCTTGTAATTCAAAACCATTACTATTTGCAACCAACAGCAATGAGGTCATCATTATGTGTAATTTTCAGAAACCATATTAGCAGGATTTACTTCAATCCAACAGTGACTCTATTGCTTCCTCATTTTTACGACTTAAATTCTGAAAATCCATGTGAACGTATTGAGAAATTTGAGAAGGTTTGTACTGTAAACAAATAAAGACTAATATTATTGCATATTGAGCCAAAAAACTTGATTTACAATGAAGGAATACATCAAATTTATAGACTATAAAAATCCTAAAATGGTAATAGACAAACTACGAAACTAAATCATAATAATATTATAATAATTACACTATATTCTAACAATCCTGATAATGGGAAGATATCTCAACCATATATTCTCATACTGCCCTTCAAACTCATGATGCGAATCCAGAGAGCAACGAGAGTTTGTCCAGGAGGAAACGAAAGCGAGCCGCAGTGTGAGTCTTGGTGAAAAAATCGGTAAGCTGCAAGGTGGATGGAACAAATGGCAAGGAAATAGTGCTCAACTGAAGATGATGATGTACAAAGTGGCAATCAATCTCAATATGTTTGATACGCTCAAGAAATACAAAATTATGAGCAATCTGGATGGCACTCTTATTGTCACAGTATAAAGAGGTAAGAGATGAAGATGGTACACCCAGATCAGAGAGAAGACATCGAAGCCAGGCAATTTTAGCAGTAGCATGGGCCAGTGCTCGATATTCAGCCTCGGCAATGGAACAGGCTATCACAGACTGTTTCTTTCTTTTCCATGAAATAAGAGAATCACCAAGAAAGACATAAAAACCGGTGGTGGACTTCCGATCAAAAATATCACCAGCCCAATCAGCATCTGCATATGCCTAAAGAGTTAACGAGAAGGTGGAGGATAATAACAAACTCTGGAAAATCGTATGCCAAACATAGCGAATGATGCGGAGTAAAGCTGCCCAGCGGGTAAAGCGTGGAGCCGAGACAAACTGACTAACGACATGGACAGCATAAGCGATATCAGAACGTGTCATGGTAAGAAAGACCAGACACCCAACCAACTCGCAATAAAGAGAAGGACCCTCAAGTGGCATCCCGCCAGTGGAAGAGAACTTAGTATGCAATTTAATGGGGGTGTCAACAACTTTATCGTCGGTGAGGTGGGCGCGGTGAACAACTTCATGAGCATACTTAGTTTGAAAAAGAAGATAACCCTTAGGGGAAGAAGCCACCTCAATACCGAGAAAGTACCGAAGAGGGCCCAAATCTTTCATTTCAAACTCCAAAATAGATGTTACTTGACCTCAGAGATAGTGGAAGAGTTAGAGCCAGTAATGATCATGTCATCGACATACAAGAGCAAAACAACAATACCAGTAGATGTATGACGAATAAAGAGGGCCGAATCATGAGGACTGGGATGAAAGCCAATCTGGGTAAACTGTAGATGGATCATACCAGGCACGATGGGATTATTTCAGGCCATAAAGGGTTTGGCGTAGTCGGCAAACCAAACTCGGGGGATGAGAGAGACCGGGTGGGGGGCGCATGTAGACTTCTTCATTAAGGTGGCCATTAAGCAATGCATTCTTAACATCCAGTTGACAGAGAGACCAATAACGGACTGCAGCCACAGAAATAAGCGTACGGACTGTGGGCATTTTAGCCACAGGAGCAAATGTTTCCTCATAGTCAACCCCATATTCTTCAGAAAAGTCCTTGGCAACCAGGCGAGCTTCATAACGCTTTAAGGAACCGTTCGAGTGAGTTTTAATTCTGTACACCCATTTGCAGCCAATGAGATTTTTACCTGCAAGCAATAGAACAAACTCCCAAATACCAGTTTTCTGAATAGCAGATAATTCGTCAGCCATAACAGTAATCCAATTAGGATTAGTACATGCTTCCTTATAAAAATGAGGCTCAAAGTAACCATGAAAAGAAGTCAAAAAGGCACGATAAGAGGGAGAAAACAAGTATGCAAAAATCCAAGTCTGACCGGCGGGGTACGAGTGCGCAATGGGTAGCAACGTTCAAGAGGATCGAAAGTCAGAGAAGCAACGGGATCCGGATCGGAGCTAGTGGAGAAGGGCGGGGAAGGCTTAACGAACTAGCGAGAGTAAACTACGGGGAAAGAGGTAGGTGCGACGGGACGGGATGCAGGGGGATCAAGATCAGAGATAAACTCCTCGGAAGGCACATTGAGAGGAAAAGGATCTAGAAACACCAACTCATCTTTGGAGATAGGTGCATATTTGGAGGGAGATTATAGTAAGAGAAACACTCGAGAAACACAGCATGAAGGGAGACATATAGGCGTTTCGAAACCGGATCATAACACCGATATCCCTTTTGCTGAAGATCATACCCTAAGAAGACAGAGAGCGAAATGAGCACCGAGTTTGCTGCGCTCAAGTTTGGGAAGGAGAACAAAACAGACGAAACCAAAGACACGCAACAATGAATAATTAAGAGCATGGCTGAAAAGAATCTCATAAGGAGAGAGGCCAAAAAGAAGAGGAGAGGGCATATGATTAAGAAGATACACGGCCGTAAGAACAGTTTTGCCCCAGAAGGCGACAGGAACAGAGAAGGATAGAAGGAGAGATCGAGCGGTTTCAAGAATATGCCGATGTATATGTTCAGCTCGACCATTCTGAGCCGAGGTGTCAAAACAGGAGGACTAATGAATAGTACCAGAGGAAGCAAGAAAATCAGTAAACTCAGTTAAAAAATACTCCCCACCCAAATCTGAACGAAGAATTTTTACAGTGGTAGAAAACTGCGTGTGAACCATGGAGTGGAAAAGGCGAAAAATGCGAAATATATCGGATTTGTGTGACATAAGATAAACCCAACAAAACTGGTATGAGCAATAGAGAAAGGAGATATAGAAATAGAAGTGCTTTATTAAACGGTAAAGAAGACATTTTTTCAAGTTTACAATCACTGCATTCAGAAATATCACTAACAGACACTGTGCCGAATCTTCCAGACTGAACCAAATGTTTTAAACGCTCACTAGATAAATGTCCTAACCAAGAGTGCCAAAGGAAAAAGGGAGAAGCATGCTGATCAAGGGAGAAAGACGACATGGCAACGAAAGAAGCCACTGGAATATGAAGACTTTCCAGAACATATAGATCACCAGTTTTAAGCCCGATCCAAATCTACTTCTTGGATGTCCGTTCCTAAACAACACAACCAAAAGAAGAAAAAAGAACATCAAAGCCAGAATCAAAAAGTTAACTAATTGGCAATTATGATATATAGAAAACATTAGAAATAGACAAAGGTAAGAAGGTAGACGGTACAACCGAATCAATGGAGACAACATTCATAGGGGAGCCATTTTCAGTTTGAACAGTAATAGGAGATAAAGGAGAAACACAATTACTGAGACAAGACAAATTAAATGTCATATGATGAGAAGAACCAGAGTCAAATATCCACGTTGAGGGGGATGTCATATGATGAGAAGAACCAAAGTCGAATATCCACATGGAGGGGGATATACCTGAGAAGTAAGAGCTATGCAAACCTGAATGGGAAGCAACCATGGAAGCATGTGACTGAGTCCCAGAAGAAGCGAGCAGAGCCTAAAGCTGATCTAACAGTAATCGAGGTAAGAGAGATGGGGGGCAGTAGGGGTTCCGCTAGTAGATGCAGGTGTGGCAACAGCAGTACCTGAGCGATAGGACGATGCAGAGGGATGCGCGAAAGAAGAAGACTGGCCCTTCTGTGTTAGCTTAGGGCATGCAGACTTCCAATGGCCCTTTTGGTGACAAAAGCTGCACTCATCCATAGCAATCCGGGGCTTAGGCTTGCCTGTGACTTGAATTAGATGAGTAGGGAGCAATGGAGCCCGGGAAGAAACACCAATGGAGGAGGAAGGATTGGAAAAGACTGACTGAGAGAGAATAGTCATCTGAGCCACTTTGAACCATGTCTCCTCCAAAATAAGTTCGTGAATAGCCCCATCAACAGACGGTAAAGGAGAACGATGAAGGAGAGCACCACGAAGTGGCTCAAACTGATCACGTAGGAAAGGAAACTGAACGAGCCGTTGCTTCTTGCGATACTGGAGATAACTAGGGATCAATTGTAAGTCTGAGGGTTCCATAAGGGTCAGTTGATCCCAATATGATGTCATCTCGTTATAAAATTCTTGGATTGACTTATCATTTTGTTTTGTGCTACGAATAGTCATTTCCAACTCATAATGCTTGACAAAATTAGAAGTGAGATACATATTCTGAAGGTAGTCCCACACAAGCTTGGCGGTCGTATATTTGGAAAAATTCATTCCAATATTTGACTCCACATAATTGTGGAACCAAGTGAGGACTTGCGCATTCTCCATATCCCAGAGTGCAATAGATGATGCATAACCTTCAGCCTTGGAATTTGTAGGTCGAACAGTGGAACCTATTACATATCCCCAACGCCCTTTGCCGAGGAGAAAATTCTTCATAATGTTGGACCAATAAGAATAGTTGGTCCCATTTAGGCAAATATTGATAGCTTGCAATTTGTCGTCAGCCATAGCAACTACAGAATGCAAGATCTAGTAGTACCAAATCTATTTCCAAAGCTAATTCTAAAAAGGACCCAAAAATAAGGACCAGAAGCCAAACAGTGCGAAGGAGAATAGGAGCCAAACAAGGAATAAGAACAAGGAGCCAAACAAGGAATAAGAACAAGGAGCCAAATAGTACCCAAGGTTGAAAAACTAGTACTGTCAAACAGTGCCAAATAGTGCAAAACAGTGCTACTGGTGTTGTTGCCGAAGATTAGAGAGGTCACCGGAGGTCGGCGAGGTTGCCGGAGGTCAGAGAGGTCGCCGGAGAGGTCACCGAAGGTCGAAGAGGTCGTCGGAGGTCAGCGAGTTTACCAAAGATCGGTGAGGTCGCCAGAGGACGCCGATAAGCTAGAAAAGATCGTCATAGGTTGGTTCTGAGACCAAAGGGTTGCCGTCCTAGGCCAATGGTGTGCAGATCTACGGTTTTGGAAGTTGTCAGTGAAGAGGAAGAGTCTGGCGAAGTTTGAACAAGGGTTTCGGTCGAAGAAGGAAAAGAGCTAGGCGACTACGAAGAACCAAGCGACTGCGACTGCGACTACGACTGCGAAGGGTGCTGTGATACCAAGGGCCAAGGGCAAGGCAACTGCGAAGGGTGCTGTGAAGTAGGGTTTCGGGTTTCGAGGCGAAAGACGACGACGGTGCAGGAGGGAAGAGTGGCTGATGAATTAGGGTTTGGAACCCTGCTCTGATACCATGTAAACAAATAAACACTAATATTATTGCATATTGAGCCAAAATGCTTGATTTACAATGAAGGAATACATCAAATTTATAGACTATAGAAATCCTAATAATGATAATAGACATATTAGAAAACTAAATCATAATAATATTATAATAATTACAATATATTCTAGTAATCTTAATAATAAGAAGATATCCCAACTATATATTCTCACACGTAAAACTTTGAAATATCCCAATATTAGTGAGAAATTTCTCATGCTTTAATTATTTCGATCATCATTAAAGGACAAAGCTAAGAATTGGTTTTATTCTTTAAAACCAAGATCAATCAAAACATGGAAAGAATTGCTTACACAACTTCTGAAAAACAATTCCCACCATATGAGACTTTTATTCTTAAACAACAAATTGTGAATTTTATTCAAACAAAATATGAGACTTTTGCACAATGTTAGGAGAGATTTAAATATTTGGTAACCTCTTGCCCATGTCATAATTATGAAACCTGGAGGCTCATTCATTTTTCTTACGAGGGTTTAAGTTTTGAAATGCACCATTTTTTTAAGATGACATGTTTTAGATAAAACTCCTGAAAAGGCTTGTATTTATTTTGATCACTTATCTAAAACCTCACAATCTTGGGATCATGATGAGTTGTGAAACCAATTCTCATGCTAGAGAAGTTAACAAAATACAGCCACTTCTGGACATTGAAAAGATTCAAGATGATTGTGATCCTTGTGAGATTAGGAGGGCACACGAGGCAAATTAATCTAGATATTTCAATTCCTAATGAGATGTTCCCCAGTCAAGCAAGTATCATGAATGCCAAAGACATTAGTTTGGAAAATTAATTTGAATTGACTTCAATATATGAACTCAATAATAATTCTTCTCAAGGGCCTTCTATTTTTACTATGCCTTCATATGAGAAAACTCTTGAGGAGCCATTGCAAGTAATTGTTCATCTGATTTTGACAATCAGGCACTCCCAATCCTTGATAATAGTAAAAACTTTCACATTAAGTGGACCAATGTGAACATCCAAGTGACAATGGAGTCTCCTAACCAATAAGAACCTAATCCACATGATAAATTTCTAACAAAATGGGCCTACCAAGATAAGGTCATGCATTTTGTCATGTTAAATATTTTCATTTTGCATGATCCTTACATGGTCAATTACAGGAGGCAGAAAAAGTCCAAAGTGTGATGTGTGGCTGAAGACATAAAATTTAGTGCTTGTTGGGAGGCAGCCCATATTTCTTGATTAGTTTATTTTTATTTTTATTTTATTATGATTTTTTTTTTTGCTAGTTTTTTTAGTAGTGTTTTGTCTTGTATATGTGTGGCCACTAACATTACAGGTATGTTGAACTTCAAGTTAGAGGGAGGAATGTGTTATTTCTCTTTCACTGTTTACTACTTGCATGTTTTTACCGAGGTAATCTCTTTCCCTAACTTTATGTAGTTGTTGTCCTTTTGTTCTTTTTCCCCTATGCCATTGAGAACAATGTTACTTAAGTTGGAGGGAAAAGTTTGATTCATATTTTATTTTTTTTACGCCTTGGGAAGAGATTGATGCTTGATCTTGTTTTTCACTTTGAGTGATGATACATGCTTTGTAGTTAATTTGGATTATTAGCAAGTTAAAATCCCAATTTGAATTCATTAGTAAACTAAAACTTATGAACAATTATATTGATTGGCTTGTGTCCATTTAGTTTTTCTTGCTTGTGTCCGAATAGAAACTTATCACTTGTCTATATGCCTTTCCACAAGCACTTTAACGCACTGTGTGGGATTTGAGATTTGAACCAGATTTATGTATTCCCTATGCATGACAAAGAGTTGGATACCCTATATAATGAGTGATTCTCCTTCGGAAAGAAAAAAGGAAAAAAGCATTGCATGTCTTACCAGGCTAATCACTTAGTAATCGGACCACTTGCCTCACTAAGCAGTGAGTGTTCTCGTAAAATGATGAAAAATTTGGAATGACAATTGTGTGGTTAGTTGAGGCTCGTAACCTTTGTGACTTGAGTCATTAAGCCCGTAGGGCTATCTCTACACCTAGTGTCCTAAAACCGTTTGGTTTGAGAGTCGCTGGCCTAACCCTCAATACATGGGGCACTTAAAAAGCTTAAGGGACCAAAGCATTGCGCAATCCACAAATGTGTATATATACATATATGTGTGTGTGTGTGTGTGTGTGTGAAAGAAAAGGAATGCATTCACTTACTTTTATGGAATTCTGATAATTTGTGATTCGTTGGGGATGCAATTGCATGCACTCGGCTTGAGTTAAAAATTACACCTTTTATGATTAAAACACCTTACACATATGAGTTTGTGATATCTCTCTATCCAGGGATAACTGTATAAGCAGAAGAAACTTGATTGGTATGACTTTGGATATGCATTGTACACTTGTTTAGCATTGTTACTGAACGTTTTAAGAATATGAGATCAAGGGGTGTAGCATTTTCTTAAGCTTGGAAGCCAACACTTTCTTAAATTCAAACGTTTTACCAACAACATTATTGGAGAGATTTTCAAACTTTTAACCAACTACATTACTAGTTCGTTATTTCTATACCATGTTGAGGATATTTTTGTAAATCCCATATAGAAATATATGTTAACTGAAGTGAAATTATTGAACCCTAAACCTATTTCTCTAATCTCTCTCTAGTCTCTACTTCTTTTGATAGTTCTGTTAAGCGTCTACTTCTTTTGATATTTGCGCTAAGCGTCTTTTTTTAACGAAGAGAAGAAAATATTATTATTGCATATTAATAAAAAAGTTTACCACTAATGATAGATTAGATGATATATATATATAGATATAAAGAAACCAAGAAAACCTTAATTATGTAAAAATACTAAACTACACTATAGCTAAAATTAAAATAACTAATATACTCT
>JAOTRH010180765.1:0-43311 GCA_034768845.1 Heliamphora exappendiculata | reverse complement strand
CGAAAATGAAAAATGTGAGTTCTCACTTGTCGCCTTGTCGGTGTGTCGCGTATCGTCCGTAACGTCCGTTACAGACCGATACACGATCGTTACCCGTTACGGAACAGTCGTAACGGCCGTTACTCTGGGGATTCTCTGTGCAACCGTTTTTCAACAGAGTAACGGGATCGGCCTTCCAATATTCCGTTACGTAACGGCCGATCCGTTACGTAACGGCCGTTATTTAGAACCCTAATTAGCAGTAGTATGTAAAGTCTCACTGGCAAGGATTTAATCTTTGATCCCTTGCAAGTCAGAGTCCAAACTAGAAGGAAGATATGCAACCATAAAGTCCTCCCAATGGCATTGTTGTTGTACTATATCCATAGTGAGAGGTCGATGTTGCAATAGTTGATTCCATAAACTCTTTAGATTGCTATAATATTCAGCGAGAGGCTTACCAGATTGCTTAGTGTTGAAAATTTGTTAGGTAACGCATCTGTAGTGAGAGGTCGATGTTGCAATAGTTGATCCTATAAACTCTTCAAATTGCTATAACATTCAGCGAGAGGCTTGTTAGATTACTTAGTGTTGAAAATTTGTTCATACAGTTCATACTTCATATACTCGAGAAACATTACTATGAGTAGAGAAAAAATCTGCAAGAGAACCCAGAATCTTCTTAGATGTATCACAGAACTCGACAGTAGTGGCAATATGGAGTTCTAAGTTATGCCATAACCATCTCGTAACAGCAGAATATGTACTTTTTCAATCCACGTGTTGAGAGTCACTAGTTGTCGGAGGAGGTTCCGTAATAGAGCTTAACTGTCTCTTACCTTTAACAAATACTTTAAATGCGTGTGCCCAAGCTAAATAATTCAATACATTCAAACGCTTAGAGGTAACACAACGTAGAAGGTCATCATCTTTAAGATCAAAAGTTTGTGTCTCAGCTATAGCTAGTGTATTCCGTTGTAAACAACAGCAATTAGAAACCAACAAACAACTATTTGAGACAGCAATAATAGCCCATAATAATAAGAATTATAATAATAATAATAATAATAATAAAGATCAACTGGTGATATGAGAAATCAACAGCAAATGAACACGAAGATCACAAATGACTGAATTAGAAATCGAATCAATATGAGGAATCAACCAGAAATTGCGTCCAGTGGTGCCGCCAACTGAAGAAGATCACAAAACTCACACGAATCTGGATGAATACCACTAAATCCAGCATAAATCGGAACAAATCAAGGACAAAGCGATACCAACATGATGTTTCGGCACTGATACAGTAGAGTCAACAGTGATTGGCTCAATCTTGATGATTGAAATACACAGAGAGATGGTCGCGATGTCATGGCTGAGCAAGGGTTTGAGAAAACAACGCCGACTTCAAAGGATCTAGGGTTTAGCCGACTGCAAAAGCTTCGAGGGTTGCGCAGGTGTCGCGGTGGCTTCGCGACCTTCAAGGGGCTAGGGTTTCTTCGATTGTAACCAAATGTCGCGATCTGTCAAGGAGTTTGCAGATGCCGCGACCTTCAATAGTGTCGCAACCTTCAAGGGCTAGGGTTTCTTCGACTTCAAGGCTTCGAGGATGGCGCAACCAGCAAAGATTTCGAGCTAGGGTTTCGTCGATCTTCAAGGTCCGTACCATCGGCGGCGTTACGATGACGTCAGCACACCGTATCTACCTCACTGTGCGTGTCAGAATAGAAAAACAATTGTACGGTTGGATTTTCTGTTTTGATACCAAGTGAGAGTATAAATAAAGTAGCTTTAGGGTTTTTAGAGAAAGAGACGAGAGAGGATGATGGAAGAAATTAGGGTTAGGAGCTTAATCCCTTCTTCCTGACATCAAATTATATTAAATGAATATTCGACACAAGGATACAAATATCCTTAATACAAAAAAAGGAGACTCTAACAGAAAGAAAGCAAGAAGAGATACGACTATAGCAAACATACTGCGCAATAGGGTGTTGAGTATAAGTTCGATTACCTCGACGTAATGCAGCGGGTAAGTCATCATCACGAGAAGAAGGGGACAAATTAGGAGTCTCCGGTAGAGAAGATGCAGGGGTCGGATTAAAAGAAATAATAGGCCAATTGCGAGAGAGCTGATATACCTACAAGCGGCACGAAGAGGGCAACGACATAGGAAGAGGTAAAGTCGGAGACTCTCTTTCACTGTAAAAAAGAAGGTCAGAGGATAACTCTTGACCAGAAGAGGAAAAAAAGGAAGTAAACTCAAAGAAGGTGACATCAACACTGACAAAGTAGTGACGAGACTCAGGTTGATAGCACCTATACCCCTTTTGAGTCTTAAGAGTAACCGAGAAACACATTTATGGGCCCGGGGTGAAAGCTTGTCAAGACTGGGATCGAGAGTATGAACAAAGTCAACACATCCAAAGACTCGAGGAATAACAGAGAAAGGAGATAAAGCAGGTTATAAGAGGGAGAAATGAGACTTCTGACTAAGGGCAACGTAAGGCATACGATTTATGAGATGACAGACAGTAAGAACGGCGTCACCCCAAAAATGTTTCGAGACATGCATGTGGAAAAGCAAGGTATGAACAACATCTAATAAATAGGGATATTTACGTTCTGCAACACCATTTTGTTGAGATGTATGAGCACAACTAGTTTGATAAATAATACCACGATTATCACAAAAAGAAGTAATAACAAGCTGCATGTATTCCAAGGCGTTATTAGATCGAAGAATCTTAATTCGCTGACTACATTGTGTTAAAATTTCATTATAAAACTTAGTAAGGATATAAGGTAACTTTGCTCTATTTTTTATCAGAAAAAGCCAAAGTCATACGTGAAAGTTATCAGCAAAGATAATAAAATACGAATATCCATTAACAGTAGGAGTTCAAGAAAAACCCGAAATGTTTGTGTGGATTACTTTAAAAAACTCAGACGCATAGTTGTGACTACTATGAGGAAACAAACTACGGTGATACTTGTCGAGCTGACAAGTTTCACATTCTACACTAGACACGGAAGGAAACGACGAAATAATTAACTTCAATTTGTTAAAGGATGGATGACCAAGGCGAAGATGCAGGGGAAAGACAAAAGTACTCAATGCAGATGCAGGGGAACAAGACGGTGGTGCAACATCCAAGTAGTATAGGTAATCTTTCTCATGCCTCGAGCTAATTATCTTCTAAGTCTGGAGGTCCTGAAACACACAAGGAGAAAAGGTTATAAAACAATTAAATGTTTTAGTTAATTGACTCATAGATAGCAAATTAAAAGGGGAACTGGGAACAAAAATACTTGAAAATAAAGACAAAGATGAGGTGGGATGAAGTACATTCCAGCCATTAATTAGATGAGGCGAGCTATCAGTTAAGACAATATTATGATGAGTGCGAGTCAAATTAGAAAACAAAGAAGAATTACTAGACATATAAGAAGTGGCACCAAAAGAATTACTATCCCAATGGTGTTACTGTTGCACTATATCCGTAGTGAGAGAGCATTGTTGCAATAGCTGATTCCACAAATTCTTCAGATTGCTATAATATTCAGTTAAAGGCTTGCCAGATTGCTTAGTGTTGAAAAATTGTTCATATAGTTCATATACGTGAGAAACGTTACTCTGGGTAGAGAAAGAGTCAGTATGAGAATCCCAAATCTTCTTTAAATGTCTCACAAAACTTGATAGTAGTGGCAATATGGGGCTCCAAGCTATGCCATAACCATCACTTAACGACTGAATCTATACTTTTCCAATCCACGAGTTTAGAGTCACCAGTTGCTGGAGGAAGATCGAAATATAGCTCAATCGTCTCTTCCCTTTAAAAAAAACTTTAAATGCGTGTGCCTAAGCAAAATAATTCAATCCATTCAAGCGCCTCTTTGAAATCGAAAGTTTGTCTCATCCATAGCTTGTGTATCTCGTTATAAACAACAGCAATCGAGAACCAACAGAATAGCAATCGAGAAGAACAAAAAAAATAAAAAAATAACCACGAAGTCAGCCAAAATGAAGAAACGATGCCGTGAACAACCCAAATCAGTCTCGATGAACAAAGAAAATAACAATAGCTACCACGAATCAAGCCGAAATCAACAACCAGATCAATTACGAACCAAAGATCGCGACCAAACTCACACACGAACCAAATCATCGCCGCAGAATGAGAGAGACGACCTAAAGAGGTAAGCACCATCAAATCAAGCACAGATTTGAGCAAAACAAGCATAGTTGATTCTTAGAGAGTAGATCTGGACCATTGAAAATAACAGAGTATGGCGCAAGGAGATTTGGCAGCTAGGGTCTTCGTCGGCTAGGGTTTCTGAAAAAAAACTCAGAGGAGTTATCAAACGAAGTACAAAAACTCGGTAAAAATCTCCACAATTACCACAAGGTTGAGACGAAGCCGTCCATGTTGCCGACCATCGGCGTCTGTACCACCAGCGGCATCATGTTGACGTTATTGTATGGTAGATGACGTTAGCACGCCGTTTCTACCTTACTGTGCGTTTCAGAATGATAAGGATAGTGCTTGGGTTTGATTGATACTCTGATACTACGTGAAGGTGTAAAGAAAGTAATTTTAGGGTTTTTGGAGAAAGAGACGAGAGAAGATGAGGAGAGAAAATTAGGGTTTAAGAACTTAATCAGTCTCCCCCTCTCTGGCATCTATTTCTATTAAATGAATATACGACAAAATGACAAAAAGCAGACTTAATACAAAAAATAATAACTCGAACAGTAATGATTATTGATTATAATTATTAATTATGTTAAACGATTATATTCATTATTTGGGAAAATTACATGAACACCCTCCCTAAACTTAAGAAGTGTACAAAACAACCCCTTAACTATTCGATGGTATCATTTTAACCCATTTTGTTAACATTTTGACTTCCAAGTTAACAGAAAATTGAGAACCGGAGTTGCAGTCATTCAAACGGAAATGGTTGGAGTGATACATCGAATAGGTAAGGGGGTCTATTTGATACGCTTCTTTAGTTCAAATGGTCTATTTGTACGCTTATTTGACGAAATGCTAACTGAAAGGGTTAAAGTGATACCAACGAATAGTTAAAGGGTTGTTTTGTACTTTTCTTTAGTTCAGAGGTAAAGTGATACACGCATAGTTTAAATAGCAGTAGCGGTCAGTATAACAATAACGGTAGCAGTGACGCGGTTTCGGGACGTAACAGTCGTAGCGTAACGATAGCAATACCCAGAGACGTGATTTTTTTTAGTTTTTGCACAACTCATGAATTTATGTATTATAAATTCATAATGCACTACTAAAATGTCGCTAAATTTTTAATAATTATAAAGTATTGTATATATTAAAGCACAATATTTGATTTGTTAATTAAATTTTAATTTTAAATTCACTATTCCAAAATTTATATTGTTTGAACTTTAATTTGTATAGATCTAGGTTTTTTTGGAGGGAGGTTGCAAACAAGTATGGATTTTGAATAATTTTCTTAAAAATAAAATATTTGAACACCATATTTTCTATCTACTATTTAGCATCATAAAAATTTGAATTCATAGACAGTGGATCTTTAGTAAATATGGATCTTGAATCAAACAGGTTATTTAGTTTTCAGCAAATATAAATATTAAATAACTCATCAAAACTGGAAGAAGAATGATGAACATGTTGAAGAGTCAAAAGTTAACAACGAAAAGCAAAATTAACCGATTGTTGTGAAATTGTAGAGATTTAAAGACAATCTCACAACGTCTAGTAGTATTTGGTTTGTTGGACTACTATGAATAATTTTAGGTTGAAAATAATAAAAAACGTAGGATCTATTGATGAAAAAACGAAATCAAAAAATTCACAACCTAAAATCCTTTTACACAAGCCGTAATGGCAGTAACAGTGCCGTTTTCGTCCGTTTCAGCTGCTACACCACCGTTAACGGCCGTTACGGAAGGTGTAACGGCCGTTAAACTTGTGAATTTCTTTCACACCGAAAAATCGGCCATAACGGGTAACAGTGGCCATCGAAACCGTTATGTAACGGCGTTAGGTAACGGTAACGGCCACTTTTTAAAACTATGGATACACGGTCATAGTATAAGGGGTATTTGTGTAATTTTCCCTCATTCTTTTCCTTAGTACTGTGAATTGATTTCGCTTATTTGTCATCATCTTCAGCTAAGGATGAGATAGACACTAAAGATTGGGCTTTAATGATCTCCATGAATTTAACGGTAAGTTTTGCTTTAGTTAATGTAGGATTCTGCTCCCTGATCATTATTGTGACACCTTCAAATGGATTTTGATTGGGCGCAAACCAAATATTTCCTTACCAGAATGGGCAGTTTCAGTGACAAATATTTGCATTCTAAATTCCATTTCCAAATCCATGGGATACTGAGCTCCATGAACTAATATAAGGTTGGTTGCTGTATGAACATATTATCCTCACCCCTGATTTTAGGAAGCCATTACTCCCATTCTATAAATAGTTATAGGAGTTTTTTTGGACGGACATCAATTCCAGGACCAAATTTGGCCCACCAGTGATATGCTAATTCTTAAAACAGTTTCTATTGGGATGGCTGTTGGGACATGTGTGAAGCATAATCCCACATGAGATAAAAATGGAAAGGTTGGTCTTTAATGTATATTGGATGAACTCGCCGCTTGCATGCTTAAGCTTTCAAATGGGCATAAGTTCCAAATAGTGCATGTGAGGCCCATTTGTTATGGATGCAGATTCTGCAGTTCTCTCTAATGGATCAGACCTTGCATGCGCGAGTGGGTGGACCCTGAGTAGATGCTTTCCCAACAATAGCTACAAACCAATATTTACCTTCCATTACTGAAAAAGATTGGTTATCTTGATATTTCTATTTGACATTCCAAGGATCCTGCATCCATTGTGGATTCTCTAGTTCTATGAGTAGAATCGGTTCAACAATTTGTTTCTGATTAAATTGTGGGCATTCTAATTATAAGGCATACTTTACGGTTTTCAGCTATTTCGGTGTCACTGAAATGTTAAGAGTTAGCCTCTTCATTAGTGTGTTTTCTGATGAGGCCTTTCAAATTTTGTAGAGAGAGATTGTTCATCCAAAATGTGCCTTTAGATATTATTGCCTCAACCCTTCCCTTGAAGGCAAATTTCAGATGAACAATATCTCTCTACACTAGCTAGAGTTTTTCCATGTGGATTAATGCAAAAATTCTCATCGTAAGAAAACCTAGAGTGGAGTTAAATTCTTCTTTTATATATTCAATAGTAAAATCAAATTTACATGTGGCAGGATGCTCATCGAACAATCTTTTGGTTAGATAAAGCTATTTGTCGTCCTAGTTCAATACGATTCTTATTCTTAATAAGAATTGTTGATGCAGTTAATCATCTTCGAATTTAGCACTACATTTTGCTATAAAAAGAATTTCTTTGTTTATAATAGATTTTTTTCTGTTCATTTTTCCAAACTCTAGAAGTATACATATTTATTTTAAATTCCCTATATCCAATAATGGAGGCATCATTTTCCCCAATTTTAAATCATTCATGATTAGTACAAGCTTCGGACCAAGGAGAAGGATTTTTCTTAAGCTTGGTATATAAGTTGCACTAATGAGCAAGATTTTTTTTAGTAGTTTGATGTAGAATTAAGGCTTCCTAAAAAGTTTTGTAATTGTGTTTTATCTTTGATTTCATATGGAAACTTTGGTACAAATTTTCTATTTTTGTCATAGGAATTATTTTTACTTTGCTAATGTTATCCAAAATATCTTAGTGTGGTTTGAAAAAAGTTCATTTTTGCTTGTTGAGGCAATTAGTCCACTTCTGTTAATAACAGTTTTTAAAATATTTAAATGTTTAAAATGTTATTCAATGGCTTAGAAAATCTGATGATATCATAAAACAATTGAAAATTCAGGAAATGAAGTGAATAGATCTTTGATAATATTCTTCAATTCTTAAGGTGCATTCTTCAATTTAAAAGGTTTATGATTCTATTCATACTGCCCAAATGGTATGCTAAAACATTTTTATACGTATCTTAGTGTGATTTGATTGAGAATGCACAAACAGTCATTTTCTTTCCTTGATTCCTCACTTGTTTGTGAAGATTCTCCATTATTTTGATTTATTTTTAATTTAGCAAGTGCTGTATGGACTTGAGCAAATTCTTCTGAGTTTTTTGCCGATGCAGCTTTGGTTGGTTTAAGTTTAATTTAAATTTCCTTATCTTCGGTTTTCAAAATCCTTCGAAGTCTCGGGTCTTAGTTCAGTGTTTCGTTCTATTCTATTTAAAACTTGTTAGAGGCTATAATGATAAGTTATTAAGGGGTTTTCTGGTTCCTCCTCAGTTTCCATTGCGTGCAAGTGGATAATTTTCTTTCTAGCTTGAGGATCCTGAACTGGATCTACTAGATCTATCATCATTTGTTGTGCATTCAATTGTTTGCTATTATCACTAAAATCCTGATAGATGTTTGAAAATTACACTAGGGCCTTAAGTTACCCTGTTTTATTGTGATTGGTGTTTCTTGTTTCTTCTTACAATTGGAATTTGAATTAGATGAGGCATTTTTTCTTTTTCTAAGCATGACCTTTTTGTTGCAAGTTGTTGATGGTGGACCGTACATGAATTCCTCTTCCAGGTAGATGCTGAGAAATCTTACCATCAAAACATCATCACCACTTTGGATGCACTACATTCTGAGGTTTGACATTATTTACCCTAACTTTGTGTACGTTCGTGTAAAAATATTTTCTGTCTTCCTTAGGCACACCTGCACCATGGTTGGAACGGAGACCGTCACTTCCCCCTACCCCCTCCTCCTCACACAGCAAAAATAATAAATAAGAGAGAGAGAGAGAGAAACAATATCTTATTTATTGTTTGCGTGAGAAAGATTATAATTGGTATTGTCAACTGTTTACCGTTGGAGTTAGATGATTATGGAGAAGCAACTAAACGGGTCTTCATCGCAATCAGTGACTATGCAGAGTGATGTATGTGTTCCTCCTGCACATGATGATACTACCTCAAATGGACCTGATAGCCCTCAAGATGAGAATCAAGATGAGTCCTACATTGCAAAAGTAAGTCCTTTGTACACTTCGGAAAGTCTGTTACTGCACTTGAGGTGGATCCTTTGCCATGTTGTTGGTTGATTTTAGATATATCCTAATTTTTGTGAGAGTAATTGTATGCATTTCATGATTTCTCAGATCTTGTGTCCCAACGATTGGTCTTGGAGTCTTAGTGGTTTTATCAAGTTAAAAATCATCGTCACCGTGATCAGATTTTTTTTCTTTTTCTTTTTCTTTTTTTTTTGCAATTCCTATCTGGTTACCAACCATATGTCATTGATAAAAATTGATATTCTCTTTATTATATGCCATGTACCCAAAGTCCCAAGCCATGATCATTACCTAGTTGCTCTTCCTCTCATCTTTACCAATAATACGCCAAGAAGTCAATGAATCTATTACTGGTTGAAGAATTCCTTTCTCTTACCAACATATTGCCAAATTTTGTGCTCTTATTGTTGCCTCCATTCTTTTCCCTTTATGTAAAAACATAGGTATTTTACTTATGGTGCTTTTCCATCTTTTGGAATTTATCCACTGCAGGGTTTTATAAACTACAGTTGACAACATAAGGCAATTGCATCGTGGATGTGTCAGTGTGCCGTTGTGCTTGAGACCAAGAAGAGGAAATTCTAGCATCCAAACTTCTGTTGATTGACCGAAACATTGAGGGAAAGAATTGCTACTTCTGGAATTTATTTGCTCTGGCCGATACATATGAATACATATATAAATGGGAAATTACACGCAAACAAACTAATTCTTGGAGAGTCGAAAGAGAAATGTAATATAACTAAGCAAACTTAGTAGTGGAATGACGTGTTCCAAGTCATACTAAAAGTAAAGAAGAAATATTTTAAAAGGTGGAAAAATGATGGAAATAAGTACAATTTAGGAGCTATAAACAAACTTGTAAAGATATTAAGAGAACCGTTAGAGATAATAAATTGAAAACTTACGATAATTTTTTATAATTCTTATACTAGATTAAGATAGTAAAGAGGGAGAAACGAACATCTATAAACTCGTTAAGTGGAAAGAATACTTAAATTAAATGCATAAAAAGCGAGAATTCAAGGGTGTTAGTGAAGGATGAGAAGATTAAAGAAAGATGAAAAACATATTTTAAAAAATTATTAAACAAAAAACATGTAGAAAGATTCGTAGAAGAGGAATCTAATAACTCCCATGAAAGTAGAAAATATAAGTTTATCGCAGAATAAAAAAGTTTGAAATGGAAAGAACGAAATTAGGAAAGGCTTTAGGACAAGATACTATCCTTGTGGAGGTGTGAAAATGCCTAGGCTAAGTGGGGAAGGTCTTAGTTAACGAAGTTATTTAATAAAATCATAACGACTAGAAAAATGCCCAAATAGTGGAGAAAGAGTATTTTAATACCTATATATAAAAATAAATGAGATATTCAAAATTATAACAACTATAGAGTATTAAATTGATGAGTTATACAATGAATCTATGGGAAAGAGTGGTTGAATATCGTTTAAGGCTAACAACAATATTTCAAAATCAGTTTGGTTTTATGCTAAATAGATCAACTATGGAAGCAATCCACTTACTAAGGAGATTAATAGAGAAGTATAGAGAAAAGAAAATAGATTTTCATATAATTTTTATAGACTTAGAAAAGGCTTATGATCGGGTGCCTAGAAATATCATATGGTGGGCATTGGAGAGAAAGGGGGTGACGAAATGGTACATTGATGTAATAAGAGACATGTACGATGGAATCGCCACGACAATTAGATCACCTGCAAGAGAAACATGTGAATTCCTGATTACAGAAGGATTACACCAATGATTGGCTTTGAGCCCTTATTTCTTTGCCTTAGTTATGAATGAATTGATTAGACGTATTCAAGATGATAGTCCATTGTGTGTATTGTTTGCTAATGATATTGTCTTAGTGAATGAAAATGTGGAGAGAAGTTTAGTAAAAAAATAAAGATTCGCAATCAAGAGATACTTAAGAGTGAATATTTTTGTTATTTAGGTTTGATTATTATCGAAGATGGAGAGCTTGTAAATGATGTAACCCATAGAATCAAAGTTGATTGGCTCAAGTGGAGGAATGCTTCCGAAGTTTTATATAATTGGTGGATACCTATAATATTAAAAGAAAAATTTTATAGGGCTATTATTAGACTAGCGATTTTGTATGGGATAGAATGTTGGGCTGCGAAGAAGATCACATAAATAAGATGAGTGTTACAGAAATTAAAGTGTTAAGGTGGATCAGTAGATGTGCGGTAAGACTAGAAAAGACAATTAGGAATGAAAAGATTTGTGGAATGGTAGGGGCCGCACCAATTAACGATAAGTTAAGAGAAAATAGACTAAAGTGATTTTTTAACTCATAAACATAGACCAGTTGAGGCAGTAGTAAGAAAAAGTGATAAGATCATGAGTAATGAAAACACTAGGGGGAGGGGTTGGGGTTGTGAGACCCTCGCTTTGCATTTTATAATTTTATTAAAGTAAATCATGAGAATAATTCTACTTTGAATTGAGTATGTAAAGGCATGAATTATTAAAGTTTAGGGTTATTAGTGTGATTTCTTAATATGTAGTTTGGGGGTTAATGATGTTTAATTTAAAATGTGGAGCAAAGTGTAATTGGGCAAAAAACTTAGTGAGTCATCAAGTGTGTCATTTGTCATTTTGTTGTGGAACAAGATTAATGGGATTAACAATTTTTAAATTAGCCTAATCAAGATGATTAAGAATTAGAAAGGGTCATTAGAGATTAAGAATACACCTCTTGCTTGTTAGGAGATTAGGATTCCTATTAGTTCTACACTTCATGCTTGATAAGAAATCCACACCTCATGCTTATATGCATGGATAGATTTATAAGAGTAGAGGAGCTTGTCTCTACAATCTTTCTCACCAAAAGAAGGGAAGAAAAATTCAAAGAACAATCTAGCAAAATAATAATTAGAGAAGCTTGTTTGAGGTATTCTGAGATATAGTGTCATGCTAAAAGTTATTGTTTATTTCATGTTCATATTGTGATTTTTATCTCTTAAGTTTAGAGTTAGTATAAGGGTGGTTATAAATGGAGGTGCTTCATAGTTAGAGTTTTGTATAACACCTCTAAGTGGTGATAAATAGATTATAATTGAGAAAGTATGGATAGCTTAAAAGAAATTGTTGTTTTGTTTGAGTTTCAAAGAGGATGATTTGGTTATTAGAAATTATTTTGAAAGGGTTTAGAACTTGTTTTACATGTTAAGTAATGGTTTGAGTTTGATTATTTTGTTTTGGAGTGACATTATAGAAACAAAACCATGTTTTAGGACACTTTTGTTCAACCCGAGTAGGTATAGGGAGCACTGACACACTTTCTTAAAATGGCCATAAGTTGCGGTAGAAAACTCGGAATTGTGCACCCTTTTTTTGTTAGAAACAGGACTCGTATATCTTTCTAACGTTAGCCTTGCAATTTAATTCTTTTTTAGTAAATACAAATTTTAGTTTAAAGATGACCCAAAATCTGTCTCTGCAACTTAATTGTGGTATTGTTATGTTAACTTCAAAATACTATGATTTCTTCGTCCGAAATGCATTTTACACTTATGACCCATCGAATTAAAAGTTATTAATTCTATTCTTATATGATAAAAATCTCACAAATAATTACTTAATGTACTTATACTAATATTCTTAGAAATGGTCTTGGTAGTGTGTAGTTGAGGTGAAATTAAGTAAACTGATGAATATTGATGAGTTCTAATAAATTCTAAACCAATTTTGAATAAATTTAAAACTTATTAAAAGCATGAGTAACATCTTAATGTATGAATTCTAGATCCTCAAACTGAGAGTTGTCCATATACGAACATTCATGCATCTCTGCATACAAAAAGTTATGATTAGTTATGGTCATGTTTGTATTCTAGGTGTTGGAAGAGGTATGGTGATCTACTTTTGGACCTAAGAAGTGAGCATTTGCCTCCAATTTTTGTTGTGTAAAGGTGGGGTATTTTTGACACTTTGCTAATGTCTTTATAAATTGTGATGCCTATACTTTTACTTACCTCGAAGTATGTTGAATATACGAAATGTAAATTGTGATTTATGAATTGTTCTGAGATATGAGAATCCATGGGCAAATTTTGAGATGAAGAAAATAAAAATGTATTTTAGTTCTATAGCCTGGATATGAATGTGGCGCAATGTCACATTGGGAGTACGACGACGTACTATGAATCGTCATAGCTTAGAATTGAGCATTGAAAGTTAGCTTTACCATTGAGCATTGTGAAATGGTCATTGCAAATGGTCAAAGTCCTGTCCTCTGAGTGGGTTGAGACATTTGAGATAACAGTACCGCAACTCTTGGTTGGGAGGTTAAAACAACCCTAGAAACTATGAGAACATACTATATATTTTTTCGATATGCAATTACGATGTTTATCCCTGTTACGAGATAATTGAGATATAAATTGTTGATATTTTTCTTTTAAGCGATGAAATGTGATATCTTGAAAATTGTAATGATTATACCTAGGACAATTTTTGAACGTAAGAAGCTGAAAAATGTGGTTATCAAATTTTGTTTATAAACTGTTTTTCGTGCAAGTTTATATTGATTTTTTGCTAGTGTTTGTGAGTACGTTGATATATAGCTCACCCCCACACAGTTTGCCAGGTAAGACGGGCCCTGATGATTAGGAGCATTCTTTGAGAAGGTCCACTTTGTACATAGCTTAATGTGGGTGATGGATAAGTTCTAATTTTGTGTAGTCTTGTAGACTCTGGTTCATGTTTGGGTGTAGTAATAAGGACTTTGTTGGCTTTAAGTTTTCTTTTATATTGTAGTGAGATAGCACAGTAATAATTGTACTGTTGTATATACCACTTTATGCATGTATATACCAGTTGATTATTAATTTTTTGTGGTCAGTAAGTATTTTTCTTATTCCAACCATGTATAGTCTCGTCTTTGAGAAGGAGCGAAGCCTTACAGGGGTAAACCTAAATTGACACGGGATGCCGTATTAAGAAAAATTATGAACCTATTAAAACTAACTGAAGATGGCCCTCAACAGAGCAAAATAGGCATAAAAGGATTTATGTAATCGACTCTAACTGATTGGGACAAATGCTTAATTTGGTTTGGTTTGGTTTGGTGGCAGAACTAGCAATAGGAGTTTGATCCGAACAAAAATGGTAAAAATGTTGAGATCACAAGCAAGCTCTTGTAGTGGTAAAAGTTTGATTCAATAGTTACTATCACTATTATCAATGTTTAAAATATCGGCTGATATTATGTGTCGGATTTTGGACCTCTGATACCAATATTTACCAAAAAATCAGCCAAATATTAACCGATGCATGGTCATATCATTGAGACCTATACGTATCCTAGTACTTCTATTTAAAACGTTATTGTTTATGCCTATTCTGTCTGTATTACCTTTTTGGGGGGCAAATGTCCGTGCAAACAAATTAGATCATAGTATAATTTGTTTTCACTTGACCACCAATACGTTGGATTTGAATTGAATTTGTCCAGTATGATGATAAGCAGTCCCTTTGTGTGCTTGGATACTTTTGATTCTTGGTTGCAGAAACTAGTTGGTAGTACGATTTGTTTTCTCATTAGTAGCAAAAGAAGCTATATTTGATCATAATTAGTCCTAATATTGGGATTGACAATCAGCTCCTTGAGAGCTGGGATTTTTGTTTGATACTGTTTATGTATGTCTTTTGGTCTAAATACTTCCCCTTTTAGTTTGACTTCGTTTTTCCTTCATCAAATGAATAAATATGTTTTTCTCTGTTCAATTGTTATCCCTAATTTTTCTTTTTGTCTTGTTAGGGCTCTTCTTCTTCTTCTCCTCTGAGTTTGAAGTTTCATGATAGTTTAAATCTTCAGAAATGCTAGTTAAGCTGGCATTTTTCGTTTTCCCTTTGTTTAAAGTTCATATTTTCGTGCTTCTTGTCTTCCAGGTTATACACTCATTTGATGCTCAAGCAGAGGGTGAGCTAAGTCTTTCAGTTGATGACTATGTAGTAGTTTGCCAGGTAAGAATTGTCACCCGTCCCTTGTTTAAGTAGGAAGCCATTAACTGTCTTCATTTATGCCCAATTGCTTTTGGTGCATTAACGGGCTTTAAATAGCCTGTGCAACTCTCTCTCTCTCTCTCTCTCTCTGTTTTTGTAGTTTTTCTTTGTTTTTTCTCTTTCCATTTTTTAGCATGTGTGAGTGTTGGATTGTTTCGTGTGTAGTATGTGAAAACATCTCGCACTATATGTGCTAGACAAAAATAATGATTCAGGAATAGTTGTTGCCAAAGATAACTTCTGCCTGCCATCCAATACATATCCTGTGAAGCACATAGTTCAACTCTTCCATCATTCAGTTTCTCAAATCTGACAAGCAGAATCTGACAACTGCTTGTCTGTTTTTAGTTGCCAATTGCAAAGTAACCACTACACAATTAATATAATCTCTGTTAATCAGGGCCAATTGTAATGACCTGTCCATTTGGCATGGCTTCCACATTTCAGCTGACATGCATTTTGGTCATATCCAATATTAGCTATTGGCCCCTGCTGATTTATGGTTTGGGTGTTACTCAATACTGAATGCAATGTTGCTCCGGTCAAATTGTGGGGTTGAGTGGGGCAGCTGGAGGGGTGTGAAAATAACCGTCGACCCGCACCAATCCTAACGAGTGAATGGATTAGGTTAGGCGGGTTAAGTAAGAAAAACTGGCGAGTTGCATTGACTTGTGGTTTTAAATTTATCAAACTGATTGTAAACCAACCCAATTCGCCTAGGGGTGTTTGGCAAAGCTACTTATAGTTGTTTTTAGCTTCATGCTATTAATTTTGGCTATAAGTTATAAGTTTTTCTTGCTATTAATTTTAGTTATAAATTATAAGTTTTTTCAAACACTCACAACTTTTGTTACAAGTTACAATCTATAAGCTACTAGTTTTGGCATTGCTAAACAACACATCTATATATAAACAAATTTAACTTCCATTTTCTTATGCACAATCTACTTTTGGCTTTACTTCTATTAACTAGATGACAATCACTTCTCATTTTTAGTGCAGAATTTGATTTTTTTTTCAAATTTAATTGCTTGTATATTTTGCAAAAAATAATTTTGGACATCATTTCTACATTCGATTAATTTATGATTTTTGCATTGATATTTGGAATTAATTAATAAAATTTTTGGTTGATGTACTAAAAATACTATAGTTGCGCATTCGTTAATGTTGGTCCACATTCTATATTTCAACCCTCTTAAATCGTTCAGACCGTTGGATCGAAACCATAAAAATATTCAACCAATTTGTCAGTTTTTAGAATGGTCGAGATTGTCAGCTGGTTGAAAGCTTCTAATATAATCCCAACCCAACCTGCACACACACATGCCCATAAATAGATGTACGCTTTGTTGGTTTTAATGTGTGGCTGCGTCGCTAAACAGGTGGCTCCTAATGGGTGGTCCGAAGGCGAATGCAGGGGTAACGCCGGATGGTTTCCATCTGCATATGTAGAAAGGAGAGAAAAAGCTCCAGCAAGTAAGATAACAGATACAAGTTCTTCACCGTGAACTTCAACTCTTGTTTTTATGCTGCTTTGTTTCTAGCTTTTAAAAGGGTGTACTGTATATTTGTGAATTTCTGAATTTTACTCTTTTTACTGTATAAATTCGATGTATCATTCTTATTCGGACTTCGAATTCAATTCAGTCCACTATTTGTAAATGTTAGTATAGTGGGGGGAAAATCCTCTTTGCAAACGATTTTGGTGCCTCTTTGCAAACGATTTTGGTGCCTCTTTGCAAACAATTTTGGTGAATTCTATTTTATTGTAGTTAAGAGTCTCGTCTTTGAAGGACTTCTTCCGTTAACAGAAAAGGGAAAAAAAAAATACTGGTTGATGGAATTCAAATTGAGATGTCTTGTTGCATCAACTATTTCTACAGTGAGGATGTATTTGAATCTTGAATACTAAGCATAAACCTGAGCTATGCATGGAACTTTAATTATAAAAAATAAATTGTTATTTAAGATTTTTTTCTATTTTGTAAAATATTTTTAATATTAATTTTATACTAAAACTAATTGAGAAAGAAAACTTTAAGCATTTTTAAAAATTAAAAAAAATACCTATTGAGTATCACTAGAAATGTAATTTTAGCCCAAGGTTTGTGGACTGCTCGAGGTTGGCCCAAGCCCATTAGTGTAAATATTGTGTCTACATGTATATTTTCTTTTTGATATTTTTTTGGGCTTATTCTTAATATCTGTTATTACGTGGACTTAAAATTTGGGTTAGTCATTTAAAGAATTATGAGAATAGGTTTTCTTTTTTAAAAAGGGTTGGGTCCGGGACCTCGTTTTAGTTTAGCCTTCTAGGATTTTTAATCTTAACGTAATTTTAATTTGCTAACGTAGCTCCCTTTATAACCTTATAACCTAAAATTAGGTCCTTATAATCTATCTCCTTCAAATAATTTATTATTGAAATTTCGTATTGTACTTTTTTTTGTAAAAAGTTGTGGTGTTTTTCCTGAGTTGCGTCCTCTAGCTCCTATGTTGATACTACGCTCTTATGTTGATACTTTGATTTCGCGGTGTTGCCATAGTACACATACTAGCAGAATTGTCTTTTCTTGGATTATCTTGGCACAACAATCTAGATTTTTGTTGGCTTCTCCTCAAATGTTGCATTCTCATGTACTCAAATTTTTTCTCAGTTGAGAGTGTGGGCAAAAAGAGACTCAACACTTCTACAGTATCAAGAATTGAAATACATTGTGGACGCTTGCGAGCTGGGTGGCAAGGCTAGGCGGTAGGTTACCGCTCCAACTCTTGTTAGAATCTCGAACGAGTCGATATATCTGGGTGATAACTTTCCCTTCTTTCCAAAGCGTATAACTCTTGAGTGGGGGTGGATCCTAAGGAATACTTAATTTCTGATCTCAAATTGTGTAACTCTATGTTGACTTTGTGCTATTGTTGTCGAGTCAACTTTATCCTTTTAGTTATTTTTGAGAATGTGGTCTGACCCTAACCGGTTGCCTCTCTGGTTTTTGTCCAACATATTGGGAATTTATAGGGCCGTCTTGATGTAACTCATACCGTATAAACCAATAGAAATAAAATACGTTTTAAATTTAGTTTTCTTTTAGAAAAGCTGACCCAGCCAGTTAATAATTTGAAATCAATTTATCCTAATAGTAAAATATTTGGCAACTAATTATATAAATAAATATAAGTAATAATTACTTTATAGAGAAACTCGACTTAAAATTTCCGACAAAATCTTATAATTTATTTTAAAATCGAAATTCAAAATCTTACATCTTTTAAATAATTGATAATTAAAATTTTTTTCTATAAAACTAAATTTTGTATTTCAAAAATTTTCATGATAATTTTAGTTATTCGGTAATTCATAAAATAACGTTAAAAGGACATACTGAATTTTTGAAATTTTTTTTAAAATAAAATTTTACATTGAAAAATTCATGCAATAAAAAATACACAAAAATTATCACTGGTCAAACAATTAAACATGCAAGCCTCCACATTCTACACCACCTGTCCACATTTTGCCAATAAAAGGGCCATGCCTTAGCTTTTGTTTTCACATCACAACAAACTGAGGAAACCATTCTGAGAAAATTAAGAGAGGAAGTTCTGAGGAAGAAGCAGAAGAAGCTGGGAGCTTCCACCGTGCCTCAATCCCCTTTCCCACCCACGAAGCCACCAAACTACCGCCGCACAGGCTCAATGGTTTTCCGAGCGAAAGTTCTCCTGTGTAGAGAATTAGTTTCTTTGACTTCTTTAGCTTGTGGGATTTTGGTGCTTTCTATGCAATGTTAGGGATCAGCTTTGACTCCTGAGGAGTTTTGGGTGCCGGTCGTTTATCTGGCCATGGATAATGGTGCCTACTTATGGTTGGACAACTAGCTTTGTCTCTTGTTAGATGTCTTGTTTTCATCTGAATTTTGGAGCCTATTTATCCCTTCAAGGAGTCAATCTTCAACAGGAATTACGTGGAGACCCGATGCATTTTTAATTAATTAATTAGTTTAACGTAATTAAATTCATGGAAACGATTTCTCACGGTAAATACTACATATGATATGCAGTAGACATGTGTGGATACCCCGAGGCATTTAATTATGATGGGTCCTATGATATCAAAAAAAATTGGAATAAAGTGATTAAAATCTTAATTTATCGGAGGATAATGTATTTTGGGAATAATAATAATTAAACAAAGTTTGTTTAAAATATAGAGCATTCTAGGAAAGAAAATCCAAATGAAAGTGACCTATTTTATTTACACCAAACTAGGAGTAATCTATATGAATGTTAGCCACATGAGAGTCCTAGAGAGTTCTAGAAACTTGGGAAAAACTAATCAAATAGGGGTGCCTTAACTCCTGAACCCATCCCTACAACCCGACGCCTACCTTCCCTTGATGCGGCGCCATTCTCCTCTTCTTCTTCTTCTTCTTCAATTCATGGTCTTCTTCCATGGAATCATGAATTGGTGAGATGAATCCCAAACTGGAGGCATCAAATAGGCCCCAAAACTCTTACACCGTGCTTCCTGTGCTCTCTGTTCCTTCTTCGCATTTTTCCACGTGATCTGTGACGCCCCGTCCTCCGGGCACGTCAGAACATACGTAACTATAAATAAGAAAAATATTCTAGCCGAACATTCATAATTACATATGAAAATTACTACGACATTAATGTTTCAAAATTTGTTCAAAGTACTTAATGATTATAGTCATCCAAAAAATTCAACAAAAGTTACAATATGTTCGTGGAAAACTGAACAAAATATCAAAAAGCAAACACCCTACGTCTTCATGCAGCACTGTTGGGATCTGCTGGCTCCTACCACTCTTCCTCTTCCCCGAAATCCTCTTCTTCAACAAATCCGCCTTCCTCAAATGGTTCTTCTTCTTCACCTGTGACACGAATTCCATGAGCAAGAGCCAGAAGCAAATTTCCTAAATCGTCTAACAAACTTACAACAAAATATCCTACAATACATATCGTATAATACCCAATACAAATTTAATGGCAAAGAGATAGATAATTTATCATTTTCAATAGGGGAAGCACATATAAGAACAGTGGTGTGAGTGCGTGATGCAGATGAATGCAATGCAGTAGCTCAACCTGACATACACTCGGAACAATATCATGAATTCCACGTCGGGAATTTCATAGTAGACTTGATGGTACATTGATCACTTAACTTATCCTCGCCTCGTTGCAAAAGGTAAACGCTCGCCTTGGCTATATGTTTATGCCGTTTTACTCAGTGGTAAAGGCGTGAGAGCGGGCCAACCAGTTTTATCCATCTTTATCCGGGCCAACCGTCCCACATTAAGGACCAGGATGCTCGTTAAGCGTCAATCCAAAGTCTAATTAAAGCTAGTGACGAACCCATGGTGCCTAATCCCCCTTTTTATAATAAACAATCTCCCAATTTAATTTCAAATATGGCAACTAGAGACGTCCTAGATCCACAACCACAAAAAGAATAATTTCGTATTACTCAACCCAATTTGAAGGGTACGAAAGGACTTCAATAACTCAAGTTGAAATATAAGAATCCTCATGATGTGCAATATGTCTCTCGTGTGCAATTGATTATAGCATGGCGTATAAACACGGTATGACACATGGTACAACTTGCTAAAACATCAAGTACAAGCATGCGAAGCATAACCATAATTTATGCAACATAGAATGAGTTCACTTCAAATTTATCATTTTAATACATTAGTTACTCACAAAGTTTATACAAAGTTTATATACTCAAGTTTCACAAAATAACACACCATCCGTACACTTAGCAAATTTTATGTAAATATTCAATTGCTAGTTTTTAAGTTACGACAGTATTTTGAAGTACTTAGACATTGATTTGATTTTTCAAATTTGAACAGCAATTAGATAAAAATATTTTCTACAACTTTCATGTCTAGCACTAATGTTAGATCCTAGGGCAAAAAGGTCATTTGATTTAATTTATGAAAAATCATTCGGCACTTTACAGAGAAAAGTGTAGAATTTAGGCCTCTGTTGGCCACGTTTTGGGGCATCCATTTAAGGGGTATGGTTCTAATTTTTGGTGAGGTTTTATTTTTAGGTGTTCCCTACAAGTTTCATGTTTTGTGCTAGGGTAAGTTGTTTGGAAAAAGTTCGAGATTTTGGCTAATTTAAAAAAGGGTTTAGTCAGTCTAAGAAGGGTCTACAGAATGGGTTTTTAACATAGAATGCTCAAAACCTGTGGGGTATCATCCGATGGTATGTTGGGCTAATTTTTACTCAGTATTTAGTTAAATATGTTAAATACATTTTTCATGTTTATTACTTTTAGATTTGGCTTTTAAAAAGTTAGGTTTCTGATCTCACAAAAATATGTGATAGAGAGGTTGTCAACCAGTAAATCTTAACAGTGACTTAGGGAAGTGTTTTGACCTATCAAGATTTCATAGATTTAGCTCACTTTTGATGGCCATTAAGATAAATATGTCCTCTACACGTTTTATGTTTTGATCCAAGCTCAGTTCTTACTTTAACTTAGGATTTTTATGTCTGAAACTCAAAGTGGTTAAGATTTGACATTCTTTAGAAAAAATAATATATATGGAGTTATACCTAACGAAATCACTTCAAACTAATTTTTTATGAAAGAGAACTCAAAAATCTAGGTCTGGACACAAAAATCATTTTAAGATCATTTTTTTACAATTAGTTATAATATTTTATAGTTTGTGGCATAAAGTAGGTAAATCTAGAAAATCAGGTTACTTAGGGTTTTAACTGGTTAGCCATGTAGTGTCCATTTTTGTTGTATTTTCTGTGCATGCATGTTATAAACTCATATAAATCAAAAATTCATAATATATTTATGACATAAAACTCAAAAATATACACATGTAAACACATGCAAAGCTTGATCATACACAAATAGTCTATAAACTACTCCTACGACGCCTTTTGAGTTATTTTTTGTTTCTTATTTTTAAGGTTTCTTCTAGAGATGGATTGAGGGCTATTTCATGAGAGAATATCAAAGGATTTTAGAAAATTTACTTACCTTGTTGGATGCTCAAAAGGTTGTAGGAGAATAGGACTTAGCTCTATTGCCTCCTCCTTGATCATTTCCTCATTCTTTCTTTCTTCTCTCTTCTTCTCTCCTTCTTCTTTGAAAATATTCAGAAATTTTTGGTGGTCTCTCCCTCTCACCCTCTCAGCCCAAAATATGAAGGAGAGTACGAGGACTTGTGTGTTTTTTTTATGCAAAAATGGTAATGAAAGGGTAATAATTGCATAAATTTTAAATTTCAAAATTTCCTTGATTCCCATTGGTTGAATGGGATGGTGGGTGCTATTTGAGAGATATATTTTCAGATTTTGCAGATGGGGTTTCAGTTGGGGTCTGTTTGGGAAGACCAAAAGCTATTTTTGCATTTAATTAGGGTCTTAAAGTGTATTTTGGCACCATTTTGTAAAAGAAAATGTATAAAATATAAATTTTATGTATCTTTTTTGTATCTAAACCTACTAAAACTAATTATTTTAATGTATTTATAATTAATTTAATCTTTTCATGATTTATTATAATTTTGATAGTAATTAATTAAATAGGTGTAGGCTTTTATGCTAAATTAAGCTAATTTGACAAAAATTAATTTTTTAACTTATTTATTGTGTAGAGATTTTAAATAATTATTTGTTTTCTTTTGTTGGCGTACATTACTATATTATTATGTATATTACTTATAGAAAAAGTATTAGATCAAAATAATGCTTAATTTATACACATTTTTCTTATTTTTAAGTTTAAAAAGGAAAAAATTAGCTTTTTGGGCACATATCCCTAGGTGGCTGGCCATGCAAGGGTAATTTGGTCATTTTTGTTGTTAGTTTGTCTTTTACTAATTAATTATATATAAATATCTGATTTGGGTGCCTATGTGTCAAATTTTAGATTTTTAAGATTTTTTGTCGTATTAAGGGCAAAATAGTCATTTTACCCTAATTATTAGAATTTTTTATATTTTATTTTATATTTTATGTTATTTACTTAATTTGAACTGTTCTGGGACTTTTCTGAGTATTAGGATTTTGCCTCTGAGTATTTGGACTTTTAAGGGTTCTCGGGTCAAATTAGGATTTTTGGGTTAATTAAGGTTTCTTCTATTCATGTAGCGATCTAAGTTCTCATTGTCTATCCGTCGCTAATACTATAGTTTGGGCTAAATCGCTCCATGGATAGTTATAGTTCGGGCTGTTACAACTAGGATCCGGGCTGGGTTGTTACAATCTAGGTGGTTACTACTAGGGTCTGGACCAGGGTGTTACAATCTACCCTCCTTAAATAAATTTCATCCTTGAAATTTCATGAGAAAAGTTGTGGATTGTTATTTTCACTTCTTCTCTTCGATGCTGTTGTCTTTGTTTACTTGAGCTGTTCTTTATTGAGAATGTGAATAAGGTTGGGCTTATACATTTATCACTTTGAGCTACTATCGTTTTGTCTTACTAACATCTTAAACCGATAACTATATGATTCTCAAAGGTCGCATCGCCTATCAGTGGCGCGGGAGTTATCTAACTAGAGATATCCTAAAAGCCTTTGTTCTTTAAGCTTATCCTTTCTCTGGATAATACAACAAGTATAATTAATGTATATCTTAGAGTTTGCGAATTTAGACGTATCTCTGATTATTAACGAATACTCCTTTTTCTCTTGTGAAGGCGAGTCTTCTATCCATTGATTCTCTTGTTGGTCAAGCTGTATCGTCCTTTCTAAACCACTCATTTTCTTTCGACGAATATTGTAGTTTCTTCCATTTGGTAGCGGGCATTCAAACTTTTTATGTCCAAACTTATTGCAATTGAAACAGATTATTGAGTTTGTCTCATATGAATGGCGAACACTCTACTCATCGCTCTCTGGTTGGTCAGGTTGCACTACTTTTTTCAAACCACTTGTTTGTTGCTGCAACAGATTCGTTTGATCTTTGTAGCCCTACCCTTGTTGACGATCGTTGTAGTTTAATTCTTTTTGCAGTGGGCATTCATACCTTTTATGTCCGGGCTTCCGGCATTGATAATAGATTTTTAATTTTTGTGCCATTTTTCCTAGTTGTTCCCTTCGGTCTCCTTGAGAGTAAGGTTCCAAGCTCGTGATCTTCTTGTTATTCCATAGTGGTTCTCCTTGATTATGTTCTCCAATTTTTAACGGGCAATGCATCATCTTATGTCCTGGTTGGTTGCACTTATAACAAGCTCTTACTGTTGGTTTTTGTTATTTTGTGGCCTTGATCCAAACCTCTGTTGTTTGGAAAAATTTTCACTTCTCAGGTGCTTGGATATTTTGCACCCTTAGGCCCGATAAGTACCATGATCCTTCCTGGGGTGCCTTCCCTTGCGATCGATCCAAATTGGTTGTTAGATTTTGCAAGATTCGTGCTAGGCTCGGGACTTTCACTTCCTCTTCAGTTTTATCTACTTTTGTTGACCACCCATGGTTTTGTGTTTGTCCCGCCATCTTTAAGAAAGAGAAAAGGAAAAAGGCTCACTGAACTGTCTAATAAGGTTGGTTCTACATACAAAGTGAAGGCATAGAACTCAACACGTTCATTGCCACGAATGGTTTTAATTGAGGAGATCCTATTGTGGTTACTGTAGATTGCACAAAATTATAAAATTGTTAACATGTGGCTTCCATCCTAGACTCTATATGATTTCCTGTGTTGGGCTCTAGTGTCATTTTGTTGGTTAGCTAAGATTTGTTCTTACCAATTTGTTCCTTTCTATTTTTTATTCGGTATATTGATAATCTCGCAGTATTGTTTACACACAATTCTCATACGGTTGCAAAAGCTAGCTTGGGAGCTTGTTGTTGTAAGCGATTTTAGCCGAAGATAAGAGTTTCCTTCAATTTCCCTTACGTACATTCTCAACATGCTTTTGATGGTTCAGAATCATGTGTTTGGATTGCCCATTCATCTGAAGGGGAGATGCGGGTTTCGACTGGGTATAATAGAAACTTATGTTGGTGCAAATCTCATGGATGCACTTTTTTCTTGTAGCTACTAATGTGTCGCGAGGTTTAACCAATAGAAATTGAGTGATCTTGGTGAGAAAATCCATCATAAATAGAATGTTGTCGGTTCTTGAGGTAACCCATAGTAACTCGAATGTTGTTGTGGTCCTGATGCGATCGTAACGATCTAGGCACCGAAGTTCGTAGTCACATGCTTTTGTTTCTATTCCAGTCTTTCCAAGTGTTGTACAGTTTCTCTTGGCTTCTACTGTTCTCTTTCACGTGCTAGTACGTAGGGTTTGGATATCTCTTCCATTGACTTGATTGTTTTTCTTCGGTGGTTAGTCACTTGAGGGTAAAGTGAACGTGAACGAAGGTATGTCTGAGGCAATTACCGAGTCACGTAATTCATTGTGATTTGATAGTAAATTCTCCATCAGGCGCTTGATGCTCATATCGTTGTCAAAAATTCTCCATTGAAAGTGGGGATGGCCGGATTCGAATACTATCGTTTTGGTGAGAAAAGTCGACGTGATACGTACAGATACTCTTCCATTACTTGCATACTAAGGGCTTTCTAAGCTTGAGGTTGTCTCTTTTTTTCCACTTCTCTACTTTCGGCATGAATCTTTTGCTTTTTGGTTTGTTGGATGTGTGGGTCCGCTATAAACTAGTCTGGAAAAGTCTAAACTTTGTCACACAGTGATGTCGTAAGTACCTTAGTGTGAAGCTGTTGTTCCTAACTGTAGATTGTTGATGGCATAGTTCTATTTGTCGGGTCCTTTGAAAAGGTGTAGTTAGTTGAATAAATCCTTTTCTTAACCATTCCTACATCCGGGGTCTTGCTCTTTAAAACATGAACGTTAGCGGTACTTTAAGTCGTAATGTTGAGAAAAGATTACCCCATGATTCGAAGAGGTGTTAAGAGGTTTTCATGTATTGTCCTAGTCTTTCGTGAAAGCTTTGAGGCCTGACGACGTAATACCCTGACGATCATTGTCACTCACTGGCCTACGGGGCAAGATTTTGAAGGTTGACGAGCAAAAACATATGCGTGGAGTCTAATAAGGATGGTCAGTTCATTTATTTTACTGGTCTCAAGGAAGATGATAGCATGGCAGTGCAAATGTAAGCGTTTAGTTGAGGGTTTCGAATAGTATGAGCACGAGATGTAGCCGGGGTTAGAATATCTTATGGTGGACTCCTAGATAGTTCAAAGGCAAGGGGTCATATTTAAAGTAATCACCGTTGACTCAGGTTGAGAGGTCAATTGAAGCTTAGATGCACTAGAGATAAGAAATCAGCAATTAATGAATATTACAAATGGGGTGTTCTTGGGACCAATCTGTGCAGCATCAGACTTTAACAAAAGGTATGTTTAAGCAACGAGTAGCCAAAATGAATATTTGCCCTGAAATTACGTCGGCCTAACGTATTTCAATTCAAGCATCCAAGTCAACTCCTCATGTTAGGATTTCAAGAGTTTTCAAAATTGTTTCAGTCGGATGTGGTATTGAAGTTAGGGGAAAACGAATGGTGGTGAAGGATTACCTACGAATGTTACTGGGTAGCATTGTTGAGGACCGGTGTTATTAGAAGGAAAGATAAGTAAAGAATTTTAACCGGTATAGAAGTTGATACAAGGGTTTAGGAAAAGAAACTCATAAAGGTGAAGTTACGGAATTTTAACGGTGTTTCCTCAAAACTTAGGCTACTCCTAGTGCCTTATCATCTAGGGGTTAGTTAACTTATCGGTGGTTTGATCGTTTATCGACTATCCTGAGAGAGTGTCAAGATTCGAGGGTTGTTTCCATTCTTAATTGTCTTCATATTTTTGGAATATTGCAGATTTTAGTTTGAGATTATGAGATAGTTTATAAAGAATTTAAAAATGAACACTTGCATTTCATCTAAACACCTAACTAGTACAATGTTTTCAAGAGTTCACCGAACACACATACATTATCCAACGAAGGAAAGATGCAATGCCTAGCATGCTAAGGCCTAAACAAATAGATGCGGATAGAAGTAGCGAATAACTGAGTGTCGTTCCCATGTTGCCTCGTAGATACCGTAGCAGCGCCACTGCACTTCCACGTGCCAAAGGTCCTCTAAACCCATGCGAGTTCTGTTGATATGGCAATTGGTATCTCCAGGTACGTTTCGAGACTATTAAAGTCGATTGTCGGGTTGTGCGGGTTAATGATCCCTCTCCTATCCCTTGGTTTCCGTGTCTGCATCCACCTTACATCCATTCTATCCCCTAATAGCTTTTTAAATTCTGGTGGTACCTTCAGACGGTTGATGGTTTCATCGCACCTCTCCAATTCCCTTAGCAGACCCATATACCTCGAAAAAGACTCGAGCTTTTTCAACTTCCACATCCTTTTGGGGAATGCTCTCACATACGCCAATTCTCTTATACGATAGTCTTTGCGGTAATCCTGGCGGCTCCAATAGATTATTGCGTCCGTTGCTTCATCATCATCTGGCCTTGGTGGTGGTGCCTCTAGTGGATCATAAAAGAAGGTGATGGCTCGCTCCTCATTCTCGTCGTCGTCCTCAAGTCCATCCTCATCGTCTGCTCCGAAGTCTACCTTGTTCCCTACTACATCAGGTTCTTCATTTGCTCCTATTTCCTCAACCACTTCTTCTCCCTGAGCTGGCCACTTCTCTGGAAACATCCATGCTAACGAAAACACGTCTATTAGGTCTTTCTCTTCAGCGGGTTCTTCCTCCGGGTCTGAGTCCTTTTCTTCCGATGCTGCCCACGGTTCCCCAGCCAGTTCTGCGTCCGACGCCATACTAAAGAAGAAAAGATAGAGAAAATCCTAAGGTAAAGATTTTAAGTTGTTACAAATATTATGTAATAAATTAATAGTACAGACATTCTATAGAGTTTTCTACGCTACAAAACTTGCAATCTCCCATTTTCCAAGGCCTGAAGGTTCACTAAACCTATGCTTTGATACCAATTGTGACGCTCCGTCCTTCGGGCACGTCGAGACATACGTAACTATAGATAATGGAAATATCATAGCTGAACATTCATAATTATATATGATAATTACTACATCATTAACGGTTCAAAATTTGTTCAAAATACTTAATGATTATAGTCATCCAAAAAATTTAACAAAGTTACAATATGTCCATGGAAAACTGAACAAAAGATCAAAAAGCAAACATCCTACATCTTCAAGCGGTACTGTTGGGATCTGCTTGCTCCTACCACTCTCCCTCTTCCCCCAAATCCTCTTCTTCAACAAACCTGCCTTCCTCAAATGGTTCTTCTTCTTAACCTGTGACACGAATGCCATGAGCCGGAGCCTAGAAGCAAATTTCCTAAACCGTTTAACATACTCATAACAAAATAGCCTACAATACATATCGTATAATACCCAACACAAATTTAAGGGCAAAGAGACAAAAAATTTATCATTTTCAACAGGGCAAGCACATATAAGAATAGTGGTGCGAGTGCGTGATGCAGATGAATGCTATGCAGTAGCCCAACCCGACATACATTCGGAACAATATCATAAATTTCATGCTGGGAATTTCATAGTTGACTTGATGGTACGTTGATCACTTAACCTATCCTCGTCTCATTACAAAAGGTAAGCACTCGCCTTGGCTACATGTCTAAGCCGTTTTACTTAATGGCAACGACGCGGGGGTGGGCCAACCAATTTTATCCATCCTTATCCGAGCCAACCGTCCCACATTAAGGACCAGGATGCTCGTTAAGCGTCAACCCAAAGTCTAATTAAAGCTAGTGACGAACCTGTGGTGCCTAATTCCCTTTTTTATAATAAAAAATCTCCCAATTTAATTTCAAATATGGCAACCAGTGACGTACTAGATCTACAACCACATAAAGAATGATTCCGTATTACCCAACCCAATTTGAATGGTACGATGGGACTCCGATATCCCAAGATGAAATATGAGAATGTTCATGATGTGCAATATGCTTATCGTATACAATTGATTATAGCATGGCATATAAACACGGTATGGCACATGGTACGACTTGCTAAAGCATCATGTACAAGCATGCGAAGCATAACCATAATTTATGCGACATAGAATGAGTTCACTTCAAATTTATCATTTTCATACATTAATTACTCATAAAGTTCATATAAAGTTTATAAACTCAACTTTCACAAAATAACACGCTATTTGTACACTTAGCAAATTTTATGTAAATGTTCAATTGTTAGTTTTTAAGTTGCGATAGTGTTTTGAAATACTAAGACAAAGATTTAATTTTTAAAATTTGAACACCAATTAGATAAAAATATTTTCTACAACTTTTATGTTTAGCACTAACGTTAGATCCTAGGAAAAAATGGTCATTTGATTTAATTTAGAAAAAATCATTCAGCACTTTACAGAGAAAAGTGCAGAATTTAGGCGTCTGTTGGCCATGGTTTTGGGGCATCAATTCAAGGGCTATGAATCTAATTTTTGGTGAGGTTTTAGTTTAAGGTGTCCCCTAGAAGTCTCATGTTTTGTGCTAAGTCAAGTTGTTTGGAAAGATTTTGAGATTTGTTTTAATTTATAAAAAGCATTCAGTTAGTCTAAGAAGGGTCTGGAGAATGGATTTTTAACATAGAATGCTCAACAGCTTTGGGGTATCATCTTAGGGTAATTTGGGCTGTTGTTTTCTCAGTATTTATTTTAATGTGTTAGCTACATTTTTCATGTTTACCACTTTTGGATTTGACTTCTAAAAAGTTAGGTTTCTAGTCTCACAAAAATGTGTGATAGAGAGATCTGTCAGCCACTGAATCTTAACAGTGACTTAGGTAAGTGTTTTGACCTATCAAGACTTCATATTGTTGGCTCATTTTTTGTAAAAAGTACAATAAATATGTCCTCTACAAGTTATATGTTTTGATCCAAGCTCATTTCTCACTCTAACTTAGGGTGTTTAGGTCTGAAACTCAAAGTGTTCAAGATCTGACACTCTTTATAAAAAATGACATATCTTGAGTTTTACCCAACTAAATCACTTCAACTCAATTTTGTAAGAAAGAGAAATCAAAAGTCTAGGTCTGGACACAAATATCTCTTTAAGATAATTTTTTTTACAATTAGTTATGATGTTTTAAAGTTCGTGGTGGAGAGTAAGTAAGCCCAGAAAATCAGGTTATTTAGGATTTTAATAGCTTAGCTCATGTAATGTCCATTTTTATGTATTTTCCATACATGCCTGTCATAAACTCATATAAATCAAAACTCCATAACATAGTTAAGTTATAAAACTCAAAAATATACACATGCAAGCACATGCAAAGGTTGATCATGCACAAACAGTCCATAAACTACTCTTACGATGCCTTTTTGAGTTATTATTTGTTTCTTACTTTTAGGGTTTCTTATTGAGATGGATTGAGGACTATTTTATGAGAGAATATCGTAGGATTTTAGGTGATTTACTTCCCTTGTTAGATGCTCAAAAGGTTGTAGGAGAATAGGACTTAGTTCTATTGCCTCCTCCTCCTTGATCCTTTACTCCTTCTTCTTTCTTCTTTCTCTCTTCTTCTCTTCTTCTTCTTTAAAAATACTTAGAAATTTTTTATGGTCTCTCCCTCTCACCCTCTCTGTCAAAAATATGAAACAGTGTAGGAGGACTTGCGTATTTTTTTTATACAAAAATTATAATGGAAGGGTAATTATTGCATAGATTTTAAATTTTAAATTTTCTTTGATTCCCATTGGTTGCATGGGATGTTGGGTGCTATTTAAAAGATATATTTTCAGATTTTGCAGATGCGATTTCAGCTAGGGTCTGTTTGGGAAGACCAAAAGCTGTTTTTGCATTTAATTAGGGTCTTAAAGTATATTTTGGCGTCATTTTGTGAAAGAAAATGTATAAAATATGAAGTTTATGTGTATTTTTGGTATCTAAACCTATTAAAACTTATTATATTAATGTATTTACAATTAATTTAGTCTTCCCATGATTTATCATAATTTAGATAGTAATTAATTAAATAGGTGTGGGCTTTTAAGCTAAATTAAGCTAGTTTGACAAAAATTGACTTTTGACTTATTTATTGTGTAGAGACTTTAAATAATTATATGTTTTCTTTTGTTAACCTACATTATTATATTACTTTTATAAAAAGTATTAGGTCAAAATAATGCTTAATTTATACATATTTTTCTTATTTTTAAACTTAAAAAGGCAAAAAGTAGTTTTTTGGGCACATATCCCTAGGTGGCCGGCCATGCAAGGGTAATTTGGTTATTTTTGTTGTTATTTTGTCTTTTATTAATTAATTATATATAAATATCTAATTTTGGGTGCTCATGTGTCAAATTTTAAATTTTTAAGACTTTTGCTGTACTAGGAGAAAAATGATCATTTTACCCTAATTATGAGAATATATTTTTTTATTTTTATATTTTATGTTATTTACTTAATTTAAGTTGTTCTGGGATTTTTCTGTGTATTAGGGTTTTGCCTTAGAGTATTTGGCCTTTTGGAGTTTCTGGGTTAAATTAGAGTTTTTGGGTTAATTAGGATTTCTTCTATTCATGTAGCGACTTAAGTTCTCATTGTCTATCCATTGCTAATACTAGAATTTGGGCTAAATCGCTTCACAGGTAGTTACAGTCCGGGCTATTACAACTAGGATCCAAGCCGGGTTGTTACAATCTAGGTGGTTACTACTAGGGTCCGGACCGGAGTGTTACATGATCGGCCAAGCTTGGAGCTTCAAGCTCCACCTTCTCATTATTTTATAAATTTGGGGGTTTGGCATCAAATTGGGAGGCTATCGAGGATTAATCAACAAGGAGATCAAATGGAATCATCCAAGAACTAAAACACCAAGAGGGCCGAACCACCTAAGGTTCTTGTGATAGGCAAAATCTGAAGTTTTGGAGCTCCGATAGGTAGGATACTGAATATTCTTGAGGTATTGTTATTGATATGAGTTGATTTTATGTTAATGTCATGAAATTATAAAATTTGAGGGGTCTCACCGAAATCCTACGTCAGATTCTAAGGTGTGTGGTTAAATTTCATGAATCGTTGAAATTAGAGTAATTAATGAGTTAATTTACCTTTGTAAGCTACTCATTAGTAAGTATGAGCTAGAATGTCGGTTTAATTTGAATATTCAAAAACCCTATAGATGAAAAACTTGAATTGTTGTGTGTCGGTCTGGAGCAATGTGATGACAGGATGAAATTTGGATATGTAATGAATTGTTTAGACATTGTACATAGAGATTTGGGGAGTTGGAGTTAATTTCATGGTTTAATCTACAAATTGGAGAAAATTGGGTAAAACTTTAATGTTCCTTGGATTATGGTTTGATTTTATGTTAGTTAAGTACGGACATGGAATTGAAATAGCTATAAGTAAATTAAAATGCCTAACTTGAAACTTATTGGATGGGTTTAGAACATATTAATGTAGGATTTAGATTAATTGGGGTGAATATCATTGATTTGTGTTGATTTTACACAATTTACATGGAAATATAAGAAACTCTTAAGTTTTCATGGAAAAGATGAAAGGTACTTTTATGTTTGTAAACTTGAATGGATAAATTCATGGATATTTGGACTCAATTGTAGAATGTGGACATCAAATGGATAGTTAAAGCTTTGGGACCCACAGTTGTATGTGATTTTGATGATTTAATCTAGATACCCAAATTATCTCGAAAATTTGAATTGAAAATCTGACTTTAATACACGAATTTAAAAATGTAGGAGCAAAGTGATTATAATGTGATAATTAGATGATGTTGGAATCTCAAGTATTATCAACTTGATTCGAATAAATAATTAAATTGGAGAAATATGAAACTCTTGAGATATTCATGATTTATTGTGTGAATTTTTTTTTGTATATTGGATAGATGGTAAATTAAGGTTGAAGTTTTAATATAAAGAACTAATGAGATGTATTGAATGTGTGAGTTGTGTAACTCGTTAATCAGTGGAGTGATGAGTAAATCTATGGTTACTTTGTAAGAATTAGAACCAAAAGAGTAGAAACCACATGAATGGTGGTTTGAATGCCTCGTTTTTATTGTGAATTAATTTAAAGAATAATATGATGAGCTATTAAGTAAGTTTGTTGAATTTGAATTTGAAATTCATGAAAGTTGAACAAAGATACTAAATGGTTGAATAATTAAAAGTTACTTATATGATCTAGTGGAGTAAAATTGGGAAATGTTCTACATGAGATTGGGGAATATTACCATGACCCATGTGATTTATAAAAAGAGCGTTTTAATTGGAGTTATACTAAAAATAGAATGACGTAAAGATAAACGAATAAAGAATTCTTGTTATATAAATGTGAGACATGATTTGGGATTTATGAAATTGAAATGGAAAGACATGATAAAGGCGATTTGAGAAATCTATGGGTGTGAAAATAAATTGGGGGAGAGGAATCGATTTTTGGGTTGGATTCCCAGTTTGTTAAAAAGATACTGATATGATAAATTGAATATGGAACCGACAGTTGTGATTGATGTGATTAAGTTGGGCTTAATTTGCTTTGCAGTGAAAAATCAAAAACTTGCACAAAATGGGTGTCGTGTGCCCTCGGGTTAGCTCCCGTAAAATAGACATGATAGTGCCGTGGTGAGTTATAGAGCTATTTATTACCCAACGATTTCGTGTAGCTTGTTGGAGGATTAGGGAGGGGTTTCTATAAACTGCACCCAACGTTGGTTCCAGATAATTGTAGTGGTAAGTTATAGAGCAATCTATAACCCAACGGCTTCGTGTAGCCTGTTGAAAAAATAGAGAGGAGTTTCTATAAGCTGCACCATACGTTGGTTCGGTATTTGAGTAATGTAATAAATAAAAGAGAATCACTTTTGAAAGAACATGCAATGAAAATAAAAAGAGGATAAAATTTGAATGAAAATGAATAAATGGGAAATTAACAAGCTCATGGTTAAATGAAATAGATAATGAAAAGTATGACTTATGGGATCATTTGGTTATGTGGGAACAAATGAAATGAATTAATTGATAATAACCTGGTTAGGAACAGTCTATATATATGAATTATATCCCGAAATGAGAAATTGTGATTGTTAAATTACTGATGTTGGGATGTCGGGTCTGTGTTGGGATAACAAGTTAAATGAGATAAGAAAATGCATAATGAGGATAAAGATCATATATAAGAACTTAACTAAAAGTGTAAGGCATATGGATGACATATTTGAAAGTGATGAAATTGAAAGAAAGAAACAGGTTATGTTAAGATAAATGAGCAAAAATAGGTGAGTAACTTCCTTAAAACAAGAAAGGTGTGGGTGAGCTCTTGTTTGACTATGAAATTGTATTGGTTGTTATTGCATAATGGCATCTCATCACACTTCACCTATCATGCATTATATCATTTTTAGTCTTTATCTTACGAGTTTCGGCTCATGTTTATTATGTCAAATGTTTTTCAGGTTGTAAAGAAAATAATGAGACGCAAGATGATAGTTGATTATCGACTAAAGATAGATAAAGAATGAGAGATGTTTATGGTTTGTAAATTTACATATGTAAATCAATTTTCCTTGTGTTTTGTATTCATAAATGAAAAATCTTGATAGATGGGACGAATAATGCATAAACATGTATGCTTAGATTTCATGTAATTGTCCTTTAGTTTCATGTATGAAAATTTAAGAAAAATGGCAAGCTTTCTGGAATGAAAGTAACTATGTTGGGGTATCAAATTAGTTTATAAGGTTGGGATTGTCTGGAGAATGTTAGTCAAGAAATAACTTTGAATCGTGATTGAGAGTTAAAATCCAGGTTGTGCCTGAGACTTATTATATTGTTTGAGATTGATAAGTGATAATTTAATTTGGGATAGTCTAAAAAATAAAGGAAACTCTGCCGAAATTTTTAAGAATTATACTTACAATATTTTTGAAGTTTTGAAAAGGAATTTTTTTTTATAAAAAAAATTAAATCCAAGAGTTTTCCTTTAAAGAAGGTTTTTGACTATCAATCAAATTTTATAAAGGAGTTCCATCAGTTATCCCGTAAAGTTGAGGTCATTATATTCCTGCCTCGGGAACAAGGGCGTGACAGATTATGAGTTTCAATAGTCTGGTTTATTGATGAGTTTTGGTCATTTGTTTGTATTTTGGTGTTTTTTCTCCTATTGTGCATGGAATTTTGTTTTATTATGTTGTTCTCTCACTCTCAAGCGGGGGTTGGGTTGTTTTTGTTCTTGTGGTTATTAGGTTTTGTTTGTTTATCTTAGGTTGTTTTGTTGTTAGGAGGTTCCCTCATAAATGGTAGATGATGTAATTACTTGGGGTATGCTATTTGTAAACATATAATTTTTTTTCTTTTTTGTTTTATGTTACAATTGATTTGCAAAAAAAAAACTACCGCAGCATCTACCAGCATCCAACTTCAACGTCGACGCTGTCACCACCACCACCTCCGGCCACACTCTTTCCTTTTCTCTCTCTCTCTCAACTCTCGACTCCTCTCTCACACTCTCTCCCATCTCTTCCGAATACACCACCACCACTACTAACACACCACACAAACCAACACTCACTGCCAACCACCACATAAGTCACCACCTCCATACCATGTAACAGCCCGGTCCGGACCCTAGTTGTAACAACCTAGTTTGTAACGACCAGTGTAGCGATCCAACCCAAACCCTAGCGTTAGCGACGGTTAGTTGACAAAATCTTAGGTCGCTAGAAGAATGAAAATCCTAACTCAACTCGAAATCCTAATTTGGCCAAAAAATCCTAGAAAGACCAAATACTCAGAGGCAAAACCCTAATACTCAGAGAAGTCTCATGACAGCCTAAATTAGGGAAATAACATAAAATATAAAGTTAAAAATAAAAAATTCTCATAATTGGGGTAAAATGACCATTTTACCCCTGGTATGGCAAAAAAGTCTTAAAAATCTAAGTTTTGACACATAGACACCCGAAATCAGATATTTTGATACAATTAAATAATAAAAGACAAAATAACAACAAAAATGACAAAAATACCATCGCATGGCCGACCACCTTGGGATTTGTGTATAAAAAGTTACTTTTTGCCTTTTTAAGCTTAAAAATGAGAAAAAGTTGTATAAATTAAGAATTATTATGATCCAAGACTTTTTATACAAGTAATATACATAATAATATAAGAATATAGATCAACAAAAACAAACAAATCATTATTTAAAGTTTCTACACAATAAATAAGTCAAAAAATTCATTATGTCAAACTAACTTAAATTTACTTTAAAGCCTACACCTACTTAATTAATTGCTATAAAAATTATGATAATTCATGGAAAGACTAAATTAAATATAGACATATTAAAATTGTGAGACCCTAACCCGTTTCCTTTTCGGCGTCTTTCGACGTGCATTTTGTGTTTTCGGTTTAGCATGTTTTTATATACTTTTGATGCATGATCAGAGTTAGATATGCATGCGAGGCAGGTTCCCGGGGCCGTGGGAGATTATGGTGTAAATTTTGAAAAATTTCAAAAAAAGATATTTTGGAAGCTTATAAATATCTGGAGTTAGATATTTTCATTAAGATATTTTCTAAAACTTAACTCTTAAGTTTCTTCCTTTTCTCTCTGCCTTCTCTCTAAGTTCTTAGGGGCCCGGGGCTCGATTTTTGACGATTAGATTACGAATTCTTGGTATCGGCATCAAGGGCTAAGCAAGCATCCAGTCATATTTTGATTCCGATGAAGTTTGATTTTGCACGTAGATCGAGACGTTGAGTTTTTAACTCACCGAGGTAAAATTCTAGACTCTCATGTCTTATAAGGGTGCCTCGTGTAATCATGCGTGTTTTTAACGGTTAAATTGCTGTAGATCTGATTTTATGTTCAAGTTGGATTTTTGGGTTAAAAACAGTTTTTCGTCGATTTCAGTGGATGAAATCGGGTTTTGGAGTTTTCCTTTTGAGCTTTTGTGGTGGTTCCGGGTTTGGGCAAGTCCGAGGGTGTCAAGAAGGTGTTTAGAGGCTTAGATTTGTGGTTGAGATGGTGGTATGGATGTATTTGAGTGTTTGGAGGCCAAGAACACTCAAGAACAAAAAATTTGGATTTTTCTCTGGTGGTAGCTCGCTTGAGCGCCCGATGTCTGCTCGAGCGGACTAGCTGCGCTGAGCTATTTTGTTTTGATGTTATCTCCGTCATCTGGGCTCGAAATTGGGTCACTCTTGTACTCAAATCGAAGCCCCGAAAGTCTTCTTTCCAATGACACCTTTCTCACCTTAAAATTATTTTTGTAGAAAAAGTTATAACCAAAAGAGTAAAGGTACATATTTCAAGATTTTCAAACTGTTTCTCACCCATTTTGGCCGAATGTTGGAAAAAGGTTGTTTTTCATCATTGTGGGCCCTTTCTACCAAGTTTCTTGTTTCTTGGGGTGTCGTGGGCTTGTGTGAGCTTGTTTGTGGGTTCACGTTGGCCGTGTTGGGTGATAGTGTTTCGGTGGTTGCGTTTTGATTTTCGATTGGCGTCCTATGGTATTCAATTGATTAATTTATGAGAATTAGTCGATTCAAATACCTGTGAATTCTTTTTGGGGTTCGGTTGGTTGTGTGGTGGCTTTAAGGGTCATGTCGTGGCCTCAGGTTGTTGTTTGTGTGGTGATTAGTGCATCGTTGCGTGTAGGAGTTTGGTTATGTTTCTTGGTTTGGATTTCTTCCCAGCGTTCACCGCTCGAGCGGTGATTGTGCGCTCGAGCGGGCTGGTGGCCGAGAGTTGAGTCCGTGGGTAACCGCTCGAGCGGTGGTCGTCCGCTCGAGTGTGGTGGTGGTAGAGATGTATGTCGGTAGGGGACCGCTTGAGTGGTGGTTGTGCACTTGAGCGGGGTTGTGGCTGTGTGTTATGTCAGTTGAGGACTGCTCGAGCGGTGGTTGGGCGCTCGAGCGCTCGAGTGGTGTTAACCTTTGAGTTAGGCGTGGTTTTATGTATGTCGGGTTATGTGACGGGTGGCATCGCAATGTGAGGTTATCTATAGCTATGTGCTTTATAAATGGTTTTGTGCATTTATAATTCTCTTTTATTTATGCAGGATGTAAGACAAAAATGAGGTCTTACGTGATATTGGGTTACATGTGACGTGCTTGTCAAACGTAGCGATAGTACGTCGGTTTATGCATTTAATTCCTGGTTAGGTTATGCATAGGTGTATGAAATGTGATAGATGAACATGTGTGGTTCGATGATATGTTAGCCTTGACTAACGAAGGACGAAAATGTGGTCCGATGTTAGCTCTGGCTAACGAGGCATGTGTGTGTGCGTGTGCGTAAATTGGATGGACGAAAATGTGGTCTTAACGATGCACTTGGGTGTGAGTGTCAGAAGGACGAAAACGTGGTCCTGATGATACGTGTGTGTGAGTATCTGAAGGACGGAAACGTGGTGCTGACGACTTTATGTATGGGTTCGCTACGGTCCCTCGGGTTAACTCCCGTAAACGTGGTTTGGTTAGCTTCGTCCATCGGTTGTGGAAATTCATAAAGTAGTTTGGTTAGCTTTGTCCATCTGTTGTGAAAATTCGTACAGAAGCGGGTTGCCTCCGAGAATGGCGTTGTGTGGGTGCTTAGTACCCTCGAGTTGTGAACCTGTAAACTACGTGGTTTGTGTTGCCGTGACATCGTATAGAACTTGTCATTACCAAGCCAGTCTGTGTGACTCAGGTCTAGGGTAATGGGAAGGAGTCTATAGTTGTTATCTTTGTCGATGTTTTTATCGCTTTCCCTTAACTGCGGCATGTAATCTGTTAGGATAATTTGCATAGTTTCATGGGTAGGGACGTGATCTTAAAGACACCGTGTGAATTTGACGGACGAAAATGAGGATCTGAAGAGATATGTGTTGGGTGTGTTGCTCGTGGTTTGTTGGGCGTAGTGCATGGATTGCATGTCTTATCTTCAGTTGTAGAACTATTGTTGGGACTTGATAGAGCCGGTTTAGATATATACTCATGTGTTGCATTTTTATATCTGTTATCCTTTGGGCTCGGGCGAGTCGTGCTTTCAAATTGTTTTATTGGCTCTGGCGAGTCGTGATCTAAAACTGTTTTCAAATTGTTTTAAGGCTTGAAAGAGAGTCTAAAACTGCACCTCGTTTTTTCAGCATATTTAGCTTATATTACATGTGTTGTTTAGCATCTGTTGAGCTTTGGCACACGGTGTGGAATTTGATTTTCTTCAGGTACCAGTCACGCAGGTTGATCTTGAGGTGCTGAAGGGGTGGAAGATCAGTAGTCTTCCTTTTTGCTAGTTTTATTACGTGTATATTGTAACATATTTTTTAGTGTTGGAGCCGTGTAATGTAAGTCATTTGGTGATTATATACAATATATGTATGGTTTAAATTGAGAGTGTATTCTCGGGTTTGGTGTTATATTTGGTTGTTTGTGGGTATTTCACGTGACCCAGAGTTTGGGGCGTGATCGCTTGGTATTAGAGCTCTGGGTTCGAATACCTAGAGCCATGGAAAGAGTGTGCATCACTGTGTGAGATTGATTGCGTGTGCTTGACTCCATGTGTTTAGATGTTTTGATAGCATGAACGTGATAGCATGCGGGTTATACAAGAATGATGTGTATATGTGAGCATGGGGGTTGAACTGTGAGATTGATTCGTCCCGCATTTGGGGGTTTGGATTAAAAAACTTGGGAGCCAAGTTAGAAACGCGTTTAGCTGACGTGATTTCTAGCAGGAAATCTGAGTAGGTTATCCAGATTGACGCATCTTTCTTATCGGTTCTCCTCGGTATGTGGGGTTTGATTAGCATAAACCTATGTGCTTATGTGTTAGCATACTTATGTGGTTTATGCTTATGTGCTGCGTCTTATGTTCAGTCCTTTTCATATAGATGCGATGTTCACGCGGGGAGGACAAGGCCATGGTCGAGACCGTGGCTGTGGTTTTGGCCAAAGAGACATTCCAGTCCCAGTTATTGAGGATGCGAATGCACCCCAAGGACCTGTTGATGGAGATCTGTTGCGTGAGATGGTCAGCTCCATCCGGCAGCTGGCTGAGGCCTCTATAGGGAGAGAGAGAATGTACCTGAATCGAGGGTGACGGTCGCAATACACGAGTTTCGACGTCTGGACCCTCCTACCTTTTCTGGGGATATCAACCCCACGGTAGCCACGGAATGCCTAGAGCTGGTCACCAGGATCTTGGACACGCTTCAGATTGAGGAAGACGAGTTGCGGGTTTCTTTTGCTACCTTCCAGTTGTGGGGGAGTGCTCACATGTGGTGGAAGTTTGCCAAGACTACAGTCTGAGGCACTTGGGAGGCATTGACGAAGGTATTTCTAGAGAAATACTTTTCGGCGACATTGAGGGATCGCTATAGAAAGGACTTTCTTTTTCTGACTTAGGGGACGATGATAGTGATTGAGTATGAGGTTGAGTTTACTAGCTTATCTCGATTTGCACAGGAGATCGTACCCACTAATGAGTTCCGCATGAAAAGGTTTGAGAGGGGTTTGAGGCCTACTATCAGAGATCGAGTGGAAGCTTTTAGGATGCATGTTTTTATAGAGTTGGTAGAGACCACCATGAAGGTGGAGGACACTCTGAACGAGACACGCAGAGACAGAGACAGTAGGAGTCAGTAGGACGGGGGACATGCACAGTCTTGGGGACGCAGTGATAAGCGTCAACGGACATCTGGTCCGAGTTCGTATCCAGTGGGGTCATATCAGCCACAGTCTTTTGCATCCTCACCTCCCGTAGTCTCAACGGGAAGGCCGAAGGAAAGGGAGAAGATTTGTTATCGATGCAGGCAACCTAGGCATCGTGTGGTGGATTGCTTACAGCCGAAGAAGTCCCAGAGTTTGGCACCAGTGCAGTCGCTGGGCAGGGGACCGCCAGTTTGCTATGGGTGTGGTCAGGACGAGACACAATCGCAGGACTTATCCCCAGAGAGTGGATGCGCCGAGTACAGTGGGCACACCAGAGGGTTCATATGTGCAGGATCGACAATGGCATCTAGCAGTTCAGACTCCCTGGATGTCTAGCGGGGGTACGTCAGTTCAGTTGGTACGAAAATCGACCGTGCCGAGTTATGGTGGATAGGGCAGAGCGGCATTGCCACGGGCGTATGCCTTTATAGCTCCCAGTTCTTCTAGGGCACCGGTTGTGCTGGGTGATGCAGACATGCCTTCAGCGAGTAGAGATACTTTCTGAGTATGCAGGCTTGGGCCAGTTTCTTCATTGCATCGGTTTGGGAGTCAGTGATGGATTCCGTAGGTAATATGCTGTGTTGTTGAGGCAGCGATTGGTGATGGTGTGAGATTGGGGTGAGTTGTAGTTTCCGTGTCTTTGAGATAGTTGGTCATTGTTTAGAATGCCTGACCTTGTTTGGCTATATCCTATGAGTGGTTTGGCTAACCATCTCATATGCCGTGTCGATTGAGATCGACGATTTGTTGCCCTTTGACCTTGAGTTGAATTTCGGTGACGAAATTCCTTTAAGGAGGGTAGAGTTGTGAGACCCTGACCCATTTCCTTTTCAGCGTCTTTCGACGTGCATTTTGTGTTTTCGGTTTAGCATGTTTTTATATGCTTTTGATGCATGATCGGAGTTAGATATGCATGCGCGCCAGGTTCCCGGGGCTGTGGGAGGTTACGGTGCGAATTTTAAAAAATTTGAAAAAAATATATTTTGGAGATCTATAAATTTCTGGAGTTAGATATTATCATAAAGATATTTTCTAAAATTTAACTCTTAAGTTTTTTCCTTTTCTCTATGCCTTCTCTCTAAGTTCTCAAGGGCCTGGGGCTCGATTTTCAATGATCAGACTATGGATTCTTGGTATCGGCATCGAGGGCTAAGCAACCATCTAGTTAGATTTTAATTTCGATGAAGTTGAGTTTTGCACGTGAATCGAGACGTCGAGTTTTTAACTTATCGAAGTAGGATCCTAGACTCTCATGTGTTATAATGGTGCTACATGTAATCGCGTGTGTTTTTAACGGTTAGAATGTTGTAGATCTGATTTAATGTTCAAGTTGGGTTTTTGGATTAAAAACCGATTTTTTGTCGATTTTGGTGGACGAAATCGGGTTTTGGAGTTTTCCTTTCGAGGTCAAGTGGTGGTTTCGAGTTTGGGCACGTTCGAGGGTGTCAAGAAGGTGTTTAGAGGCTTAGATTTGTGATTGAGATGGTGGTATGGGTGTGTTTGAGTGTTTGGAGGCCAAGAACACTCAAGAACAGAAAATCTGGGTTTCTCTCGGGTGGTAGCTTGCTCGAGCGCCCGATGTCTACTTGAGCAGACTGGCTGCGCTGAGCCGTTTTGTTTTGATGTTATCTCCCTCATCTGGACTCGAAATTGGGCCATTCTTGTACTCAAATCGAAGCCCCGGAAGTTTTCTTTCCAATGACACCTCTTGCATCTCAAAATACTTTTTGTAGAAAAAGTTATAACCAAAAGAGTGAAGGTATGCCAAAATTTCCAAACTATTTTTCACCCATTTTTGGCCGAGTGTTGGAAAAATGTTGTTTTCATCCTTGTGGACCAAGTTTCTTGTTTCTTAGGGTGTCGTGGGCATGTGTGAGCTTGTGTGTGGGTTCAAGTTGGCTGTGTTGGGTGATATTGTTTTGGTGGTTGGGTTTTGGCTTTCGATTGGCATCCTATGGTATTCAATTAATTAATTTTTGGGAATTAGTCAATTCAAATACCCGTGGATTATTTTTGGGGTTCGGTTGGTTGTGTGGTGGCTTCGGGGGTCATGTCGTGGCCTCGGGTTGTTGTTTGTGTGGTCATTAGTGTATCATTCCGTGCGGGGGTTTGGTTATGTTTCTTGGTTTGGGTTTCTTCCCAACGTTGACTGCTCGAGCGGTGGTTCTGCGCTCGAGCGGGCTGGTGGCAGAAAGTTGAGTCAGTGGGTGACTGCTCGAGTGGTGGTTATCCGCTCGAGGGAGGTGGTGGCAAAGATGTATGTCGGTAAGGGACCGCTCGAGCAGTGGTTGTGCGCTCAAGTGGGGTTGTGGCAGTGTGTTATGTCGGTTAGAGACCGCTCGAGCGGTGGTTGGGCGCTCGAACCCTCGAGTAGTGTTAGCCTTTGAGTTAGGCGTGGTTTTGTGGATGTCGGGTTATGTGACGGGTGGCGTCGCGATGTGAGGTTATAT